>ML348444.1:142188-226423 GCA_005239505.1 Nicotiana paniculata | reverse complement strand
CCGTACCGTATATTTACTTCGGGACTACAGACGTATTCCGGGAGATCTCCCAGCGCTGCATATTTATTTTGGGACTACAGACGTATTCTGGGAGATTCCTCTGTACTGCATGACAAATTCTGAACTACGTGACAGGATCCCGGTAGATTTTATTAAAGTAATTATGTTTGAAAGAATATTATTTGGGAAGTCCAATTTGAAAAAAATAATTATCTTGAATAAAACTATGTTTGAGTGACATTCCTTTGAAGAAAAAGAGAATATTTGAATAATGTTTATGTTAAAAACATTGTTTAAAGGACGCTTTCTTTGGAAAAGTATATTTGAAAAGCTTTTATCTTGAAGAAAACTATGTCTGAAAGACAATTACTAAAAAGTAAAGTTTAATAGCATTACCTTGAAGGAAACTATGTTCACAAGGTTATTATTATCCAAAGGTATGTTTGCAAAGCATTTATTTGAAGAAAATTATGTCTGAAAGACATTTACTAGAAAGGTAATTTTAAAAGCTTTTATGGAAAGGAATTACGTTTGAGAATTCCGTTTTGTAAAGTATATTTGTGTATCTTTGGGGGAAGATATTTCAAAGGAAATTTTTCCACTGAAATAATTATATTTTTCAAAGTTTTCAATATAAACTTGCGGTTGAAAAGTTTCACTCAAGGATTTGACCAATTTACTATATTTTATTGGCTAAGGCCAGATGTGGACAAACTAATGCAGTGTTGAGTTACTGGTCTTCTTATTGTGTTGTGGTTTTCGGTTCTTGCTTATACTTCCGACTATCCCTCCTGTGTATTATTAGGATGTTCCATTGCTGTTTGTTGTATTTCTTCCGCATTATAGGTGTTTTGTTATTTTATCATATTGTGCAGCCATTAGATAGATGTCATGTTCTGTCATTTCTATATTTATGTCTGTGTAACTTATTATACCAGTGGTGTCTTGACTAGTCCTTGTCACTACTTCACCAAGGTTAGTCTTGATACTTCTTGGGCAGTGTTGTGGTATGCTCACACTACATTTCTGCGCATTTTTTGTGCTGATCCAGGTATTGATTGTTAATAGTTGTCGCGGATCACTGTCGAGGAGACTCGAGGTAAACCTGTTGCTGCTTTCGCAGGCTTCGAGTCACTTTCCTTCTTTTATTCAACTGTTCTTACTTATTTCTAAACGGGTGTATTTAGAAGTTGTAGTAATTTTTGTAGAGCTTATGACTTGTATTACCGGTTTTTGGAAAATTGTAAATTCTGTTATGATTTCTATATCAAGACCGTTAGATTTCCTTTATTATTGTTGTTATTTAGTAAATGTTAGGCTTACCTAGTCCCTAAGACTAGGTGCCATCACGGTTCCCAACAGAGGGAAATTTGGGTCGTGACAAGTTGGTATCAGAGACCTAGGTTCATAGATGCTACGAATCATAAGCGAGTTTAGTAGAGTCTTGCAGATCGGTACGTAGATGTCAGTACTTATCTTCAAGAGTCTACCGTACTATTAGGACAATTCCATTTCTTTCATTCCTATCGTGAGAGTTCAATGACCTTGAAGTTTGAAGTTTATCATTTTATTCTCTCACAGATGGTGAGGACACGAGCCGAGGTTCCTCATGATGTTACCCTAGAGACAGATTTTGCTAGGGGCAGAGGCCGAGGTCGACAAAGAGCACGTGTCGCAGTTAGGCCACCTAACAGAGCAGCCTTTGAGGAGCCACCGCCAATACCAGTTAGGTGGCAGGCACCGGAGGCGCCTGTTGTTACCCCCGGACTTGAGGAGACTTTAGTATAGTTCCTGGGCATGTTTGGTACATCGCCTCAGGCGGGGTTATTTCAGGTTGCACCAGTTACTTCACCGACCGGAGAACGATCCCAGACTCCAAGCATCCACACTCTAGAGCAACTAGTTCACGTTGGTCAGGTTCTAGGTGTCATAGTGACACAGTTTGTGGTTCCAGTTCAGCTCATGGTCAGAGCAGCAACATCTGAGAGACAGCAGCTTAGATTTGCAAGGTTCAAGAGATATAACACTCCTACATTCAGCGGATTGGCATCAGAGAGTGCACATGGTTTTCTTGAGGGGTGCCATAGCATCCTCCTAACTTTGGATATTGTTGATACAAGTGTGGTTGCTTTTACTACGTTCCAGCTTCAGGGAGAGGCCTATTAGTGGTGGCGGGCATGTGCGGTGGGTAGCCCGGCTTAGTTAGCTTCACGTACATGGAGTCAGTTTTCATAGATGTTGTTGGGAGAGTTTGTACCACAGTACCTTCGGGATGCATGGCGCACGGAGTTTGGGTAGTTGCGCCAGGGCACTATGTCAGTATTAGAGTATACCATCAGATTCAGTGATTTGGCCAGGCATGCACCTACTTTAGTCGCTACAGTTAGAGGGCGGGTACGTAGATTCATTGAAGGGCTCAGGCATGATATTCGGTTCAGCATGGCTCGAGGTTGAAGTCGTATGTTTCATTTTAGCAGGTGGTAGGGATCGCTTGCTGGTTAGAGGGAATGTGGGACCGGGAGCGAGAGAATAGACGAGATCAAGAGAGAGAGAGTCCGGGGAAGGCAAGGAGGCCTCGTATACCGGAGAGATCTGCTGATCCTTATTTTGGAGGCAGTGTGCGATACGGTAGACGTTTTGTGGGTCAGCCAGTTCAGTTTCCATTACCGTCTTCGCATGGGGTTTCAGGTACTCGTGGGTCTCAGAGTACTCGTATCGCACAGTTTCCACAGCCATGCCAACAGAGAAGTTGTTTTGACTATGGAGATACCAATCACAAGGTGAGAGCTTGTCCCAGGCTCCGGGTAGATGTGATACAGCAGGGTATTCAGGTGAGTAGAAGGTGCCCAAGAAGGGGAGGCCTAGCCTATTGATGTGTTTCGTATAGTAGGCTGGAGGCCGTGTGCCAGATGTTATTGTACAAGTATGTTTTGAATTGTTACATAGCATCACCATTTGTATTTTATTATAGATCTTTTGGTCGGGACGGGTTCCCTCAGTTTTTGCTTCGTTTATGAGTTAGTTTCATGTTTTGCACTCTATTTTCATGTTTTCCCCTATTGGGAGACTCTGTGAGTTGTAGCCCGTGTCCATCATTTTTTCTATTCATTATTAAGAGATAAGAGAGTAATAGTAAATTCATGTTTTCCAGTACGGTAGGGTTGATGTTATTCCTTAGTATAGTGGTTACGAGTTGTGATTCTGATGCTCCATAGGTATGCGAGCCAATACATGTTGTAATTTTGTTAAAGGAAGCGATCTAGTGAAAAGTTTTAGTTGGTGGGATAAATATATCCTATTTGTGATGTAGAGTGGAGGGCGAGACCTCGTTATCCTTCGAGATTCGATGTGTTTGAATCGGGCTGAGTACCGTAGTGGAAATCATACCATGATGGGATCCTTGTGATTTGTTCATGTGCTTTAATTCTTTCCTTGTTATATTGTTTCGTAGGTTAGGATTGATAGAGAGTTGTGCCTATTGGGCTTGTTTGATAGTTTCCTTATGTGTTCCTCTTTTTTCAGTCATTTTCGTTCTGTGCTCCTTGAGTTTTTATTTGCGGGGTGTGTGCCCGGTGGTATTAGTTGTGTCTTGGTGATTCAGGTGTCAAAGTATGAGTTCCTCGTGTTTCTTACATTATTACCAGCGTGATGGAGGTTTGAAATAGAGTTATATCGGATATGAGGCTAATTGTCGGTGCTTAGTTGATTTCGGGCAGCTATTGTGATCGGAAGTGTTATTAAGGGCCTATGTGTGGTGTGTTATGTTGTGTGGTCATACCTTGTGGGTGTAGGCATGATTTGATGTAGCTGGTTGAGATGATACAGGATATGGATTCAGAACCGGGAATTGTGGAAACGAAGAGAAGGTGAGAATTGGAGGTCTGAGGCTTATAGGTGTTGGTAGAAAGGCTAAATCACAGTTGATATGGTGTCGTCAGGCTTATGTAGATTGGGGTAACGTGGGATCACCGGCGAGTGTATTTTGGAAGTGTGCATTCAGTGATTTGAAGACTTCAAGGCGAATTTTGGCACGTTCGAGGACGAACATTTGTTTTAAGAGGGGGAGAATGTAACGACCTGATCGCTCCTTTTAAGAATTTAAGCTCCGTTTGGTGGCATAAGGTCTTGAACATGTTCGTATTAATTTAGAGTCGAATTGGAAGAAGGACTATTTTTGTGGAAATTGAAACGGTGAAGTTTTGACCGAAATCTGACTTTTATGTAAATGGCCCCGGAACGAGTTATGGATGATGTCAGCAGCTTCGTATGGAGATTTTGGGCTGAGGAGTGCATCCACAATGTGTTTTTGAGGTCTGTGGTAGTTTAGGCTTGGATTAGCGAAAGTTAGATTTTCGGCGATTTCGGCCGATAGGTGAAATCTTGATATCGAGCCTGGAATGGAATTCCGAAAGTGGATGTATGTTCGTTGTGTCATTTGTGACCTGTGTGTCAAATTTGACGTCACTCGGGATAGTTTTGACGTGTTTCGTCATCGGTTGTAGATTTTGGAAATTTCATAAGTTCTTAGGCTTCCATCCATGCATAATTGGCGATGTTGATGTTATGTGGTGTGTTTTGAAGGCTCAACTAAGTTTGTATTAGGTATTAGGTATTAGGACTGGTTGGTAAGTTTTCTTGATGTCCCGGGGGCCTCGGGGATGTTTCAGATGCTCAATGGGATGATTTTTGGCTTAGAAACTAGCTGAAGCATTGCTGGTTCTGGTGTTTCGAACCTGCGGATGGGGAATCGCAGGTGCGGTTTTGGTTAAGGGCACTCAGGCTCGCAGGTGTGGACGGGGTTCCGTAGATGCCGCCCAGTAATCACAGGTGCATCCCCATTCATTTAGTGAGTTTTTGCACCTGCGATGTATTTTGGTGCCGTCCAATTACCCGCAGGTGCGGTCATCGCTGGGCAGAGAGTTTATATTCGAGGGTTTGTTCATTTTCACTCCAATTTTGATTTTAAGCTCGGGAGAAGGCGATTCTTTGATGGATTTTCAGAGGAATCTTGTGGGTAACGATTTCTTCCTCAAATTTTGTTTTGTTGCATTTATCTATTGTGGTTTTCCTAATTTAATCAAAGAGTTTGAGAGTAAAAGTTTGGAAATGGGCGAAAAAGTTCCCCAATTGAAAATCCGATATTTGAGTGAGATTTTGACGTCGGATTTTAATGATTCTTGTTCGAGTGTTCTCATAAATGAGCGCGTGTTCAAAATTTGTAAATTTTACCCGATTCCGAGACGTAGGCCCGAGGGACTTTTTGGGCAGTTTTCTTAATTTCGCATCATAGCTTCTAATTTATTAGTTAAACTAGTTGCTTGTAGTATTATTTACACGATGCTGTTGATTTGATTAGATTTGGGCAATTTGGAGTCGGATACGCCTGGCAAGAACGTGAGTTCAAATTTGATTTGTGCGGTTGAGGTAAGTATCTTGCATAACCTTGTGTGGGGGAATTACAACTTAGGTTTTGAATCTTCTATGTTGATTGTAATCCGTGTATGCGAGGTGACAAGTGTTTACTCGGACTTGAGTCCTTATCAGCTAGTTTCACCTATGTATGCTTGATTAGAACTATTTGTTTTAGGATCCACCCTTACTGCCTACTTGACTCTGATTTGACTCAACCAAAGGTTTTACCTCTCTATCATCATGCTATATTTTTCATAAACTACCTATAATTAATTAAATTATTGAATATCCCTCATAATTTCCTCAACCTCATAAGGGGTTTAGATAACTTATATCTTAGTCGACTTGTCCTTACATGGAATTACTTGTGTTGTCTTCTTATTGTTGATTTGAATTTGTGGGTTTGTTGCTTGTCCTATTTTTCCCTTTTCAAGTTGTTCCCTTTTGCACTTAGTATTCTGTGTCGTGATTATTCCTTGTGAACGATGTTCAACTGTTTATTTGTTAATTGAAGTTCTTGTATTGATTTATTCGCCGTATCTTGTGGCATTGTCCTGATTGCTTTGTATTTTATGTGGTGACGTACGAGTTTTCTACCGTGCTATAATTGTTGTCCTCCGTTGTTGCACTTCATCTTTAAATTTGGATTACAGACGTATTTCCAGGAGCTTTCTCCTTGTACTGCATATTTCAATTAAGACTACGAACGTATTCCGGGAGCTTTCCCCTGTACTGCATTGCATATTTAAATTTGGACTATGGACGTATTTTGGGAGCTTTCCCCATGTACTGCATTGCATATTTAAATTGAGTCTACGGACGTATTCTGGGAGCTTCCCCCCCCCCCCCTCCCTGTACTGCATATTTACTTTGGGACTACGGCGTATTCCGGGGGATCCCTCAGCACTACATATTTATTTTGGGACTATAGATGTATTCCGGGAGATTCCTCTGTACTGCATGACTAATTCTGAACTACGGGACGGGATCCCGGTAGATTTTATCAAAGGAATTATGTTTGAAAAAAAATTATTTGGGAAGTCCAATTTGACAAAAAATTATTATATTGAATAAATCTATGTTTGAATGACATTCCTTTGAAAAAAAAAAGAATATTTGAAAAATGTTTATGTTAAAGAAAACTATGTTTTAAGGACACTTTCTTTGGAAAAGTATATTTGAAAAGCTTTTATCATGAAGAAAACTATGTCTGAAAGACAATTATTGAAAAGTAAAGTTTAAAGGCATTTACCTTGAAGGAAACTATGTTCGCAAGGTTATTATTTTCCAAAGGTATGTTTGCAAAGCATTTATTTGAAGGAAATTATGTTTGAAAAACATTTACTAGAAAGGTACATTTGAAAAGTTTTTATGGGAAGCAATTAAGTTTGAGAATTCCGTTTTGTAAAGTATATTTATGTATTATTGGAAGAAGTATATTTCAACGGAAATTTTCCCACTTAAATGATTATATTTTTAAAAGCTTTCAATATAAACTTGTGGTTGAAAAGTTTCACTCGAGGATTTTACCAATTTATTGGATTTTATTGGCTAAGGCCTGATGTGGACAAACTAATGCAGTACTAAGTTACTGGTCTTCTTATTGTGTTCTGATTTATGGTTCTGGCTTGTACTTTCGAATATCCTTCCTCTGTATTATTATGTTGTTCCATTGTTGTTTTCTGTATTTCTTCTGCATTGTACAGCCATTAGATAGGTGTCATGTTCTGTCGTTTCTATATTTATGTTTGTGTAACTTATTAGATCAGTGGTCTTTTGACTAGTCCTCGTCACTACTTCACCGAGGTTAGTCTTGAGATTTATTGGGCACCGTTGTGGTGTAGATCCAGGTATTTATTGTTAATAGCTGTCGCGGATCAGTGTCGAGGATACTCAAGGTAAACTTGCTACTGCGGTCGCAGGCTTCGGAGTCACCTTCCTTCTTTTATTCAACTGTTCTTACTTATTTGTAAACGGTTGTATTCAGAAGTTCTAGGAAATTTTCTAGAGCTTATGACTTGTATTACCGGTTATTGGAAAATTATAAATTCTATCAAGATTTCTATATCGAGACCGTTAGATTTCATTTATTATCGTTGTTATTCAGTAAATGTTAAGCTTACCTATTCCCTAAGACTAGGTGCCATCACGGTACCCAACTGAGGGAAATTTGGGTCGTGACAGCTGAATATTTATGTTTTACTGATTTTCGAAAATAAGGATTGGAAAACTACGATTTTATTAAAAAGGTCATCATACACTGATTTTTACTGTGATTCAAATTGAAACTTGGAATTTTGAGGAAGTGATTATAATTGACATCTGAATAGAGTTACCAGAGTTGTTTCTTTTATTTACTATTGCATGTTACTAGTTATCGAGTTTATTATTATTGTTTCTTTCTTGCTTTATTATATATATTATTTACAGGTCATGTAGTTAATGCCCCACCGTAGCCTCGTCACTACTTCGTCGAGGTAAGACTCGGCACTTACTCAGTACATGGGGTCGGTTGTACTGATACTACACTGTGCACTCTTTTCTGCTGATCTAGGTACCAGCTAGAGTTAGGAGATCTTAGTAGCTGCGCATTTTTATTCGGAGACACAAGGTAGATCTGCTGGCGTCCGCATAATCCTGGAGTCTTCTCCTATTCATTTACATACTGTTTTATTTCATTTGAAACAGACATATATACTTCTTTCAGCCATTATTTGTAGTATTCTTAGTAGTTCGTGAATTGTGACACCATACCCTGGGGTAGTTTTATAGTTATATATTTAGTTCGTGGTTCGATTTAATTATTGATCGTTATTAGTATTTCATGAAGTTATCTAGTGGAAAGTATTAGATTCGTATTTATTTTGAGTTGTTCTATTATGTGTAAGTAACATAAAAAGAAAATGGTTAGTAAATTTCTAAAATTGACTTGGCTATCAAATATCGTGTTAACAGCCATCACGGTCCCGTGGTTTGGGAATTTGAATCGTGACAACAGTATATGAGTGAATACCTATCTATGAATATGGAACATATAGTAGTGTTTCGCTTATATAGAGACGTTCGATAAGAATTGATAGGTCCACAAAATTAAATAATCTAAAGCTGATTGGGATAATTTGACCAATTTAGGAACAAACTAATTGCACAATATGAAATTTAGAGAATTGATTAATTGCTTTCTTAAATGGATGTAGTTAAAATCCTAAAACTCGATCTTTAAGTTAAAGAAATAATCATATCACCATGATGAATGCTGGACAATAGATCATATTTCCATAACTACTTTGGAGTTTACAAGTGCAAATGATGAACTGACTATCTATTACAACATCTAAAACTAAATAAATCTCGGGTCTGTATATAGTTTCAATAAATAAAAAATTTATTTGTTCGATGATAATTTGAGGCTAAAACTTTTGCAAAGTTTATCTATAATACGACTATTAAAGATCATTCAAAATGTATCTATGATAATAATAAAGATTAGAAAACAAGAAAACTAAATGCAAAAGTAAATAATCTCATAGTCTAGGACTAGATCTTAATTAGTAAAACAAAGTTACCCACACCACATCGAAACACAAATATGATGAACCAATAGGTTATTTATAGTTTTACCCTTTTTAGTCCGTGTCTTTTTTCGAAATTTTCTTTTGAGAAACATAGATAATAATGTAAAATCTTGCCTTAAAACTCATTTGAGTTGACTACGGTCAATGTTTTCTGTAAACAGACCCGAATCAGTATTTTGACGGTCCCGATGGGTCTGTATCATGATTCGGAACTTGGACGTATGCCCAGAGTCGAATTCGGAAGTTCCTAACTTGAATTAATGTATTTGTTGAAAACTAGAAATTTAAAGGTATAAAAGAATTCCTAAGTTTCATTGTAAGTTGACTTTGTTTCTACCGGGTTCGAATTTCGATTCCGGAATATGGTATAAGTTTATTTCACTAATTAGCGCTTGTCTGCACTCTTTGGTGCAAAACGTAGTTGATTTGACGTGATTCGGACGTCCGGTTGAAAATTTTCATGCTCTTAAGTTTCTTAAAAAATATCATTCATGCTGACGTTCGATTTGTAGTTCTAGGTGTTATATTGATGTATTGAACGCGTGAGAGAGTTCGTAAGATCTTATTATACTTCAGTGTATGTTTGGTTTGGGGTCCGAGAGACTCCGGTGAGGTTCAGATAGGCTGCAGACCATTTAAACATAGAAAGAATTGCTGTTTTTTTGAGTCTGCGGACACCTAGTGTGTTATTCTTCACAATCAATAAGATACTCCTACGACCGCGAAGAGTAATCTGGACTGAGGATGGATTTATCCGACGCAAACACGGGGAACAGGTCGAGAACGTGAAGCTTTGGGGGGCTTACCCTTTGGGAACACGAAGGTTTTTGGGATTCTGGGGGGGATCTGGGCTACTGTTCTACGCAAACGAGATCATTGACTCGCGAATGCGATGTCCAGTGGGAAGATCCACCGCGAATGCGATGAACATCTCGCAAACGTGTAACGACCCAGCTGGTCGTTTCGAGAATTGTAGCCTCGTTCCCCAGTTTTCTACAAATTTTGTGCTTTAATGTTGTTTTATGACTTATCGTGGTTGTTGGTTCGGGTCCGGAAGGATTTCGGAATGAACTGAGACACTTAGTCTCACAATTAAAGGTTTAAGTTGGAAAAGTTGACCAAATATTTACTTATGTGTAAATGACCCCGGATTCGAGTTTTGATGGTTTTGTTAGCTTTGTTGAGTGATTTTGGACTTGAGAGCTTGTCTGCATTGCTATTTGGGGGTCCGTAGTAGAATTAGGCTTGAAATGGCGAAAGTTTAAATTTTGGAAAGTTTGGCCATGGTTGACTTTTTGATATGGGGGTCCAATTAGATGTTCGAAAGTTAGAGTAGGTTTGTGGTGTCATTTGTGACTTGTGTGCAAATTTTGAGGTCAATCGGACGTGGTTTGATATATTTCGGCGTCGTTCCTAGAATTTGGAAGTTTCAATGTTCATTATGCTTGAATTGGGGCCTTACCCTTCGCGATCACGACCAGTTCAATGCGAACGTGTAGCATTTGGGACCTAGGGGAGGGGGTCAGCCACTGTTCATCGCGGACGCAAGTAAGGGATGGCAAACACGAAGGCCAGGGGCGGCGTAGCCTTCGCTAACGCGATGGGGATTCCGCGATCGGGTAAGTCTTTAGGAAGCAGCTCTTCGTGATCACGATTAACAGTGTCGCCCATCTATTAAAACGCAGAATCATAAACGGGAATTGGCTATTTCTTTAAAATTTTGAAAACTAAGAGACCTAGAGGCGATTCTTCCACAAGATTTTATGCCCCCAACTTTCGGTATGTGATTCTAACCTACTTTATTTAAGTTACCCAATACATTCGATAAATTTTCAACCTTAAATTATAATTTCCATGGTAGAAATTGAGGGTTTGGATAGAATTAGGGATTTTTGAGAAATTTGGATTTAGATCTCAATTTGGGGTCGGATTTCAAAACTAATTGCATAATAAGGATCGGGGGTGAATGAGTTTTGGTCCGAACCTCGAGTTTTGACCAAGCGAGCCCGATGTCGATTTTTGACTTTTTTAGGGAAAATTTGGGAAAAACTAAATTCATGCATTGTAATTGATTTCTTTAGCAATATTTGACGTTATTAAGTTCATTATGGCTAGATACGAGTGGTTTGGAGGTGGAATTTGGAGGAGAATAAGTAATTGAACAGTGAGCGGCATGGGAGCGAGGTAAGTATCCTGCCTAACTTTGACTTGAGGGATTAGTAATCCTTGTCTTAGTTTCTATATGAAAATCATGTGAGTGGCGTATATGTAAAGTCACGAGTCCTTATATGCCGCAAATTTATCTGTCATGTATGTTTCTCTCCCGTTCTTCTTATATTGTTTCTTTCCCTACTTTAATTGTTACATTCCTACTTGTATTTCCATGCCTAATTTCTGCTTGTTAGATATTGTTTCTCCTTGTTGAAGCTAATTTTTATTCTCTAGTTTCCTTATCCCCTACTACTTACTTAAGTCGTTCTTATTTGTGTTTTAGTGATATTCGGGATTGGTCTCGCTGAGTAGTATTACTTGTGTAGAGTTTTATTAAGTATAACATTTCAATTTGCCTTGTTCTGAAGTTTAAGTTTCGAGAAAGGTCTTGTCTTAATTTGTGAAACTTCTATACTTCCTCTGTATTTGATATGAATATGGTGGGATCGGGTTGCACGCCGCAACACGTGGAATAATGGTAATATATTGAGGAGGGATAAAGGTGAATTGATATTATAATGTGGGATCGATTCGCACACCGCAACAAGTGTAATAAGGGTGGAATGTGGTGAAATAACGATCAACCGTGATTGTGATTATTATGATATGGTGGGATCGGGTTGTACGCAACAATATTTTTATCTATATTTTGTTTTTTATGATATTAAGAAGAAATAAGAGATAATTGTGATATGTACGGTGGGATCGGGTTGCGCGCCGCAACAATTCATATGTTTATTTTCTTTCTTTGACAGTGTTAGCTGTACGGTAGTATTTAATTGCACTCAATGATTGGTAATAGATGAGCACCGATGAAGTACGTTGGGTGCATTATTTATTTCTCGAAAATCACTGTTTGTACTTTATTCTTCTTTCTATTTTGTCTTATTATTCACGATATGCAGCTTATATTGTGAGTTACCCGCCTTAGCCTCGTCACTCTTTCGTCAAGGTTAGGCTCGGCACTTACTAGTACATGAGGTCGGTTGTACTGATACTTCACTCTGCACTTCCTCTGCAGATTTTTGGAGCAGGTAGTTACTGATTGAGAGGTTAGCTGAAAATTTTGTAGCTAGGAGACCCAAGGTAGTCTTGCTGGCGTCCCCTTCTACACTTCTGTACTTACTGTTTTTACTTTACTTCACAAACATTTGTATTTTCTTTCGGACACATATTTGTAGAAATTATTAGTACGTTCATGAATTGTGACTCCGGATTCTGGGTAGAAGTAGCATGTAATTAAAGTTGATGTCTACATAGCTTCACGATTATTTCATTTTATTTCTTCTTGTTTACTGATAATCACTAAATTGTAAAGAATTGGCTAAATAACTTCTAATGTTGGCTTGCTTAGCAAGTGTGATGTTAGGCGCCATCATGGCCCCGACGGTGGAAATTCCATGTCGTGACAATAAGATACATATATCACTGTTTGAACTTTCGAGAGATATTATATCCTGCTTTTACCTGAATTTAATTTTTATAAACTTATTTGACATAAATTTCGGGATTTGAAAGCATGTCTATTTTTCCTTGTTGAAACTACTGGAAATGAACTATAATTCTGTAACTCGTCCCTATCTTCAGTCCTTTATTTATTATTTTTACTTACTAAGTTGGTTGTACTGACGCTACACCCTGCACTTCGTGTGCATATCCAGGTGTTCCCGGACATCGTACGTGTTGATACTTGAGAAGATCATCTTTGGAGACTTCGAGGTAGCTCCCCAACGTTCGTAGCCCTTGTTTTTCTCCTTATCCATCTTTTCTTTTTCATTGCTCTAGTTTCGGATTATGGTGGACATTGTATTTTTGACTTGTGGCACTTAGATGCTCATGTACTCTGTGAGACCCCGATTTTTGGAGAGATTTGTATTTCCTTGCAGATTTATTTCTATTTTAAAAGGTTTTCTTAAATATTAATTGCTTTCTTATAAATTTTCAAACTTTTTTTACTCTATTGAGATAGTTAAGTAGTGGTTTGCCTAGTTCCACGATAGGCGCCATCACATGTTGGGTTTTGGGTCGTAACAGAAGATGAAGGCCATTTGAGCTGCAATGTTTCCCGATCGCGTCTGGTCCTTCGTGAACGCGATGAAGACATGAAGCCAGTGATTTAAAATGTCACAAAGACAAAATTTTCCTCATTTTTTACTATCTTCATATTCGAGCTCCGCCTAGAGGCAATCTTGAAGACAAATTTCATCACCATTTAATATGTTAGTATACTTTAACTTGTTTTCCTCCATTTCCATCAACACTCATTGATTTATAACCTTAATCTATGTTCTTTCATGGTAGAAAATTAGGGATTTGGGTAGAATTGGGGAATTTGTAAGATTGAGATTTAGACCTCAAATTGAGGTTGGATTTCGAAACTAATTGCATAATCGGGCTCGCGGGTAAATGGGTAATTGGATTTTTGTCTGAATCTCGAGTTTTGACAAAGCAGGCTCGGGGTTGAATTTAGTTGACTTTTTGGGAAAACTGTAAAGATCCTAGCTTTATGTATTGGGATTGATTTCTCGCACTATTTTTTGATACTAAGGCAATTTTGGATAGATTCGGTTGGTTCATAGGAAAATTTTAGATGAAAGGCCCCGGTTGAGCTTTGATTTAACTGCAGAACGAGGTAAGTGATGGGTCTAACCTTGATTAGAGGGAATTAAGAACCTTTAATTTTTGTGTTATGTGAATTACATGTGTAACAGCGTATATGCCAGGTGACGAGTATATATACACCGTCAAAATACTTATTTCCATGCTTTCCCGTATTTCAGGTCCTTCGCATACGCGATGAAAGACTTAAAGCTAGTGATTTAAATTTCTCAAAGACGGTATTTTCATCTTTTTGACTATCTTCGCATTAGAGCTCGGCCTAGAGGCAATTTTGAAAATAAATTTCATCATCATTTCATAAGTTAGTATACTTTAACTCATTTTCTTCTATTTCAATCACCACCCATTGATTTTTAACCTTAATATATTTTCTTTCATGGTAGAAAATTAGGGATTTGGGTAGAACATGCAATATTTGTTAAATTGAGATTTAAACCTCAAATTGAGGTGGGATTTCGAAACTAGTTGCATTATCGGGCTGGGAGTGAATGGATAATTGGGTTTTGGTCTGAATCTTTGGTTTTGACAAAAAGGGCTTGGGGTTTACTTTTGTTGAAATTTTGGGAAAACTGTAAAGATCCTAACTGTACGTATTGTAATGTATTTTCCTCGCACTGTTTGTTGATATTAAGTCGATTTTTGTTAAATTAGTTGGTTCAGAGGCGAATTTTAGAGGAAGCGCCCTAGTTGAGTTTTGATTTGATTGCGGAACGAGGTAAGTGTTGGGTCTAACCTTGATTTGAGAAAATTAAGAACCCTTGAACTATGTGTTGTGTGAATTACATGTGTAACATCGTATATGCAAGATGACGAGTGTATATACGCCGTAAAATTACTATTTCCATGCTCTCGTTTTTCATTAATTATTTTATTTTATATCTTAATTGTTGCATGCTTTAAATTGCTTCCTATGCCTTAACTTTCTACTTGTCACTTATTATTCTGGTACTAAGTATTCGTTTCTTCCATGCTTCCATGATTAATTGCTACTTGCCTTAATTGTCTTACTTGTACACTTTAACTATCATATATTTGGCTTGGCTTGTCGCTTTGTATTAGATGTAGTGTTTTTTGATTTGGTATGAGGTTTCCTTTTGGCTTTGCTTTCATGATTCTCTAATCATTAAGATTCTTGTGAATTGAGTTGTTTAATTGATTACATTTATTGATTTTGTTAGTGATTCGGGTTGCACGCTGTAATAGATAGAATAAGGGAGGATTGATATTAATATGGTGGAATCGGGTTGCACGCCGCAACAGATTATATTTTATTGTGATAGGGTGAAATAAGGGGGAATTATGATATTGATTCTGATTATATGATTGCATTGGGTTGCGCACCGCAACAGATTTTACATGGTATTCTTCATATTGATATGGTCAAATAAGGGACGATAGTGTTTGCACAGTGGGATCGTGTTGCATGCTGCAACGGATTATGTGTTTTGTATTCATTGTTGCATTGTGTTAGCTTTCAGAGTTTTCATACTAGATTCTGAGAAATGATATTTCCGACTTTACTAATTTCGAGAATTGCATTTGTAACGACCATGCTGGTCGTTCCATGTGATTAGCCCCGTTTTCCCCATTTATGATTTATCACATGTTGCTTAGCCTATTTATGTTGTGTTGTGTCAGTTTGTTCGGGTTCGGAGTGGTCGTGGTGAGAACTGAGACACTTAGTCTCTTAAATTAGCTTAATAGTTGATAAAGTCAATCGAGAGTTGACTTATTGGTAAACGACCTCAAAATGTGGAATTTATGCATCGCATAGCTTCTTTAGGTGATTTGGGACTTAGGAGTGTGTTCAGAATGAAATTTTGATGTCCGGTGTAGTATTAGGCTTGAATTGGCGAAAGTTAGTTATTGGCGATTTCCGGTCGGCACCGGAAAAATAGGCTACCGGGGTCGTAATGGAATTCTGGAAGTTGGAACAGGTTCGTAATGCCATTTTGGATATGTGTGCAAATTTTCAGGTCAATGTGATGTGTTTTGGTTGGTTTCAGCATCATTGGTGAAATTTAGAAATTTCAAAGTTCGTAGGATTGAATTTGATTTAATTTTGTTGTTTTCATGTTGTTTTTGGTGTTTCGAAGGCTCGACTAAGTTTGAATAATTTTACGGGCGTGTTGGTAGGATTGGTTGAGGTCCCGGGGTCGTCGGGTGTATTTCGAATGCTCAAACGGGCATATTTTGGCCTTAAGGAGTCTGCTATTTTCTAGTGTTTTAGCAGCAGTGGTTTCTTCACTGCGATCGCGTAGAGTAAAATACTGGGGCAGCCATTTTTGTTCTATAACATCGCGTGGTAAGGATTTCGATCGCATAGGTTGGTCAGGTGAAGTAGTGCAATCGCGTAGACTTTGGAGCGATCGCATAGAGGTTATGAGGTGTGTGTGTGGGATGGAGATTTGTTCTATGCGATCGCGTGTGTTGGTAGGCGATCGCGTAGAGTGGTCTAGGCTGTGCATCGCGATCGTGTGGCTGGAGTCGTGATCGCACTGAAGTGGATATAAGTGCTGGGCAGAATGTTTTAAAGCCCATTGTTGCAAAATTTTGTCCATTTTCCTCCATTGATAAGCGGGTTTAGAGCTATTTGAAAGGGTTTAAAGAAGAAATCAAAGGGGCTCAGTTGGAATTATGGTTTTCAACTTCATAACTCATTTATATGTCATTCTCTAAGTAAATAAACCAGAAAATTGTTGAATTTAAACCCAAATTTTGGGAAGTTAAGTGCATAGAATTGGATTTTTCTTTAGAGGCTTTGAGTGGGAAATTGTGGTCCGATTTTTGTGTTCTTGGTATGTATAATATTATGGGAGGACGAGGATTTTAGTGATGTAAATTTTATCAAATTCTGAGATGTGAGCTCAGGCCTCGGGTTTGGCCGAATTTCGAGAATTCTGTCTAAATTGATAGTTTTCAATTGGGTTGTGTTCCTTTAGATTCTGAGCAATCGGGAGCGAATTCTAGGGGCAAGCGCATCGCGGAGTAGCTTTTGGGTTGTTTTAAGGTAAGTAACGATTGTAACACTAAACCCGAGGGTATGACACCCTGTTATTTGATATTGTGTTGATAAATGAGGTGATGCACACGCTAGGTGACGAGCGTGGGGGCGTGCACCGATAGGGATTGTGACTCGGTCCGTCCTGTAGCGACTATTAAGTCACGTATTATATTTGAAACCTTACGACATCCTGTCTTTCAGAACTTTATACTTGTTATGGGTTGTGAGCCATGTTTGGGGCCTTGTGCCGATCTGTTTAAACCCTCAGGGTATTTTCCATGTTTGAGGCCTTGTGCCGACCTGTTTAGAACTTCAGAGGGTACTTTTACACTATTCTACCACTATCCTGTTACAATAATTTTGAACTCCGTCATGTTTCCTACTTGTTGTTATTTTTACTGTTATCACACTGCTTTGAAAACACTGAAAAGTATTTTGGGCTGAGTCCCATGAGTTGAGATGAATTGCCCAAGTGGCTCTTGAGGGTGACTGAGTCAGGACGAGAGCCGAGTATGTGAGGTTAGTTATGGGACGGGCTGCACGCCGCATCAATAGAGATTATATATATATATATATATATATACATATATATATATATGATCGGGCTGCACGCTGCAACAATATATGATATATATATATGGATTGGGCTGCACTCCGCAACAATATACATATTGGATCCGGCTGCACACTGTAGAAGATATAGCGTTTGGGCTGAAGGAGCCCTTACAGTAGTCTGTACACCCCCCAGTGAGCGTAGTCGACTATTATATGGGTCGGGCTGCACGCCATACCGTATGTTATATATGGACCGGGTTTCATGCCGCAAAAGTATATATATATATATATATAAATGTAGTGGAGCGGGCTGCCCGTCGCAGCAGATGCGTGCGTTCATGGTAATGGCTGAGTACGAGTATTTAATTGAGTGCATGAGATACTGATAGTGGAGTCATGAGTGTCTAAGAGGCTTGCTCGAGAGGCTTTATTATGAGTGATAATATGCCCGAGGGGCTTATATTTTATGAAAATGTTGTTTTACTCTTCTTTACACTCATCCCCTGATAATAAATGTTGGATAAATTTTTTTATACGAGATTTTAAATGGAAATCGGAGTTTTATGAAATAATTAGAATTGTAGATTTCTGACATGATTTATTCATTTCCACTGTTATTCATTATATGGATTTACATGATTTAAATTCTCGTCACTACACTCAAGTTTTTAGTTAAATTGATTACTTACGGAGGTGGCGTACTCACGTTACTCACCGTACCTCTGTCTGTAGACCCAAGTACGGACCATCTCACTATTTGATTTTCGGACGAGCTTGGAGTTGTTCGAGGATGGAGGTAGCTGCTCAGCGGCTCCAGCTCACCTCATTTCCTTCCCTCAGATCATAGTTTATTTTGGTCTTTTGTACCTCAGACTTTTGTTGTAGCAACCCACTATGTTGTACATTCTATATTCAGTCTTAGATGCTCATGAAAGTTGACTCCAGGTTTTGGAGAACTGTGTATTTTGTTTCATCTCATTCTGCTTTTTTTTTAAAATCTGCTAATTTTGGGAAATTATGATATATATATTGATAGTCTACAATTGTTTGCTAGCCTAGGTCCATTATAGGCGTCATCACGATCGGTTTAGGAATTTGGGGTTGTAACAACATTTATTTTCATCTGTTAACTTCCATGCTTTTCCTACGTTCCTTTCCATTTATTATTATTATTATTATTACTATACTGCGTAGAGGTTATCATAAGTTACCCGCCTTAGTCTCTTCACTACTTCGTCGAGGTTAGGCTCGACACTTACAGATTACATGGGATCAGTTGTACTCATAGTACACTCTACACTTCTTGTGCAGATTTTAGAGTCGGTCCTAGCGGCAGTCTGTAGATTGCTTGGATTGATTGTTACGCCCCGCGGTATTACGTCGATATAACGCCCTGCGGTATTATATTACGATGATCTTACACCTTGTAATATTATACGTGAAATTGTGGTAAGATAATTGACCTCAGTTCAAGGAAAAGATTATTTGGAGATTATAACCATTATGCTATTTCAAACAAGTGAGGAGTATATTCGTTAAGGTGAGAGGCCAAGGAAATCGAAGAAACTAAATTTTCTTCGAAGTTTGACATTTTGGGATAAAATATGGCCCAAGCTAAAATATCCTGTATTTATGGACTAGTGCAATATAAGGTACCGCATGACCATGATAGTGAGGTGTATAAGGTGTGGTAAAAGTGAGAAATATTTTAAGTAATTTGAGATAATTCTTAATTATGTGGATAATTTGTTAATCATTGGATTACTGGGAATTACCAAGTTCATTAATAAATCGGTTTAATTAAGATTTTGGATAACTCTTGAACATGTGACAGCCATAAAGAGCCCAAAGAATGACTCTTCATTTATATGCTATATCGAATATTTAGGAGAACTGGTGGCCACAAACCTCAAAGTTAAGGGATTACTATACATAAGTTTAAAGGAAAATACCTAAGCTTGCAAAAAGCTTACGGCTGAAGCTCTCAATTCCAAGAATCTCTTTACTTCACTATAAGACTTCTAATTCAAAAAGAATGTCAATTAGAATTAAGCAAAGTAAAGGATTTTGAGCAAAACATTCATACAAATTTTCACTACGTAATAGCAATTGGATTTGCAGTTCTAAGAGAGCACGGTACAATCTTTCTCAAGAACATCATACAGATTTTCAACACTTTGATCCTCCGTTACGTGTTGTCTAAATTGACGTGTGTTGGAAGGATTGTCAAGAGAATCGGCTCAGGTATGTTAAGGTTGAGCCCTTCCTTCATTTTGGTATGATCTCGTAATTACACGAGTTTGATAACGAGGCATAAAGAGAAGTTCATACTCCCGAATTTGCATAAATTATCCTAGTCTCATAAGTTACAGTATTCTCCCTTATCGAGACTTTATGTTCAATTTGAGTATTACCTTCTTCCAGGCAAGAGAGCAGAGAATCTATATATACGGTATTAAAATATTTTCATTACCATCGAGCTATAATCATGGGCATGACCCTATTGGGAAACCTCCGATCAGATGGTAAGTTATATACCGAGCCTATTGTAGCCGAGCGCCTTTTAGCGAGCCCAGTTGGCCGAGATACAGAGCATAGTATGGTCGAGCGCCTATGAGCGAGCCTACTACGGCAGAGAAGTTATATATATATATATATATCGACCCTTATAAGGCCGGACAACTAATTTAATTACTATATTTAGAGAGTTGAGTCAGTATCGGCAGGTAGCATGTCTTCAGATTATCTTTGACGTCCAATTACTTTCAGTTATTATATTATCAGTTCAGTTTCAGCTTTTAGTATATTACCTTACATACTCGGTAAATTATTTCATACTAATGTCCCTTCTCTAGGGCGCTGCATTTCATACGTGTAGGTTCAGTCAGACAGACGGGTAGACCTCCTCATTAGGTGTTGCCCAGATTTAGCTTGATCGGTAAGCTCCATGCCCTTCGGAGTTGCCCGGTCTGGAGCTTTATGTACATATTATGTATATATGTATATATGTTATGAATAGGTCAGGGCCCTGTTCCGATCACAGTATATCCATCAGTAGAGTCTTCTAGACATATCCTATCAGTTACAGCAATATGTTGGGCTTGTAGGACTTTTATATATACCTTGTTAGTTTGCCAGCTGTAGTAGTTATGACGGCCTTGTCAGTCCAGTTTTATATTGATGTTTAGTCAGCATTAACAATTGTCTTGCAATGTGACCTATGACCAAAGTATGACATTATATGTTCAGAGTCCCTTAGTCGCAAGTGGGTATGCAAGGATAGGTGAGGCACAGGGTACTATTCTCGCCCTCCCCCCAAGGTTCTTGGCGTGACAAAGTGGTATCAGAGCAGTTCTATCCTAGGGAGTCTACAAGCCATGTCTAGTAGAGTCTTGTTTATGGGTGTGTCGTGCACCACACTTATAAACAGGAGGCTACGAGGCACTTAGGACTATTACTCTTTCTTCTTACTCTAGATCGTGTGGTAGAGCTCAGTTGTAAGAATTCAATTTTGTAAACTATATCTTATTCATAATACGACAATGCCTACATCTAGAAAGATAGTTGGTAAGAGATTGCATGTGGCTATGGAAGAGTTGAGTCAGAGGAACTCGATTTTTCATGAGTTTTATGATGAGTAAATATAAGGTCTTCAGTAGATCATGTGTGTACTAAGACATGTAAGCCTCTTGATGAGGAGCCTTAAGGCAAGAATATTTATCCACCCCTATGGTCAAAGTCAATGAGTGAAGCATAAGATAGATATAAGTTTCGACAAGTAAAATAAGCAAGAAGAAGAAGGGTATGAGGCACCCAGTTAATAAAGATTATCAATATTTACAAATTCAGGCATAGGAATATAAGCCTTTTGAGTTATATTCAACAATAAAATAGGCACGTACAAATGGCCACACCCATCTTATTTATGTCATATGGAAGTTCACAGAAGTAGTATAGAGAATGACTGGATATGAGGATCCGGCTGGGGTTAGAGTAACCCAAAATGGTGAATGGATTGTTTGCATTAGTTGACATTTTCGAAGGATCGTGCCAATAAGCTAATAGATCTCCTTGTGAGACACCCAAATGGTGCACTCTGAAATAGTACATCTAGATATGAGCACTACAAAGATGGGCAGTGAAATCCTGGAAGGGATAAATATTACCTTAAGTATTCCTCCCGTCCCTAATAGAGAGAGAATGCTAGGTAACCCGAAGATCCAATGAATGAAGCAAGGGGAACTAAAAGCAAAAGAATGTCTTCTTGAAGCTTTCAAAAGAAAGTGATAGGAACAAATATTAACAGGGAAACAAGAAGAGAGATAAGGAAGCATTATGAGTAAGATGTGATACATGGATGAAAACGGTAGAAAAAAAATTAAATGATAGTATTACATAGTCTATAGTCAAGGGAAGAAAAAGATGAGAGGTGCCAGGCCTGGAGAAACCAAAAGAGTATAGGCCAGAAGGAAAAGTTAGACCCCAGAGTAATAGGAATCAGTATGGATTGGTGAGAAAGATAAACTAAACATTAATTAGGGATTGAGTTATTTTTTAATGTTCGGCATCATGATAAATTCAGAGAATGGTCATTCAGGAAAACGTTTCCCTAAATCAGCAATATGAGCAAAGTTATGCTAAAGGGACTGTATGTTCTAGTTACACTAGGTGTCACCCTCGTGAGTAAGGAAATTTGTATCCTGGGTAAAGAAGGATTACCGCAAGGCAAGTAAGGGTTACTGATGATGTTAAAAGCCGCCAAATATGAAGAGATAAAACATCTATATGTAGTTCATCATAGGCCCAACTCTTAGTACCCCTGTAAAGGGGGGAATATGGAGTGATGTGGCATTAAGTCAGAATTAAGTGGTTCTTGAAATTATGGAACGGTAAAGGAAGAATGCGATAACAAAAATGAAAAAGGGATGAGATTGCACTTCATCAAAGCCTAGATATATGCTACGATTCAAAAATATTATGCAAACACGACGTCAAGGAAAGGAAGTAAGGGTCCCTGCCCAAAGAATGGGCTAACGAGTAGTCAGTAGTTGATTCAGGAAAAGCCCAGTTATGGCTAGACAATAGGATACAGACAAATCAACAGATTGTGCACGATAAACATAGTGAACCCCAACATGAGGCATTCAACCTCTGCATATATGACATTGTAACCTTGAGCAATATTAAGATAAAAGTTGGGGTAGTAAAGGTACCGTATGAGGGTCACAGAGATAAAAGAGAGTGCCACTGGGAAGACATTCAAAATATCAGCTCAGAAGCAACCCTACGAGCACAAGGGCGTGAAGGTAAGTATGTAAGGATAGTTACAAGTAAGAAAGAACATAAAAAATTACGCCAGATAAACGATGTACTAATCTCGCAGCCTTAGAAGAATCATAGGGTCCTCCCTAAGTACTAGAATGAAAGACTAGATGAGGAAATAGGGATGAAGGCTTCAACCTAAGCACAGTGACCTAAAAGGAAATGGTCTTATAACAGCACTCTCACAACAACATTGTACGCACTCCATAAGAAAGTGGCACCTACGTGGCTATTGAACGGGAAGTAAAAATAAAAAGTAATATTCGAGATCATATGAGTTGCGCAAAAATTCCGGCATGCGTGGGAACTAAGATAAGCTACGTATGAACACAACAAGGGGTAGAAAGACTAGGAAAAATAATAGCTTGTGTTTAAAATAAATCTGAGATGAAATGAAAGGAATTATTCGATAAATGATCCCGAGTTAGTTACGAACACACTTAAGATTTCAGAGTGTTATCCATGCAGCATATAGGTTGACAATCATACAGTCGTAGATGACTCTTGTATAATTAAAAAGAAAGAATTGAGCCCAGGTCATTGACAAAGGATTGAATTGTTAAAAGAATGTATCATGGATATTCCATAGTGCCCATAAAAGGATAAAGCAATAACGAACACCATGAGCAGCATATCGAAGATAGCTTAAGCCTACATAAAGGTTGATCAGCGGGAAAAGGAAACTAAAGAATTACATCAACCAAGTAAATCAAGAATTTGTTTATTGGACACAGAAAATTATCAACCTTGTGATTGAGAGCATTGCAGAATTACTCTTAGATATCATAGGTACAAGAGATATAGTAAAGTAGCCATATTCTATAATGGCTCTACGATAAAGCCAGCTAGAAGAAGTACCGGCCTCATAAGAAGTCAGTATAAAGCTCCTACTGAATTATACATTCACCATAGGTACAAGTATTATAATAGAGCTTCAAGTTGTGGATATGAATTATACCTATGTGGAAGGGAGATCATGAATGAGATAGAAGATGTGAGGCAAGACTTTAAGGTAAGTAAGGTAAAAGTGAACAACATACGAGATACTCAAATACAGAGGGTTGTGAATAGTCCATACTTCAGATAGAAGGCTAGAAGCACGGGGATTCAGTATCCATGAATAATAGCAGCATAGTCAGTAGAATATCTTCCGGCCTATGCTTTCTTGGTACCGAAATATCCAGCCAAGAGAGTAAAAAAGAGTTGGAGACGATGTTATATCTCGCTTGATGTTTCAAAATAACATAACAAAATCTATGGTGCAAGCAAGTTGAAGGAAGGTTGCAAGTAGTATAAATTGATATGTGTAGGTCGCAAGCTAATGGTAAAGCGACAAGGTTTTCGGAAGATGGGGTGAGGATAAGAAAGAACGAGTGAGAAGGTTACGCGAATGGATAAGTCGTCGGGATTAAGTCCATGAAAAGAAGATATCTGATGGTTTCTCTAAATCGTAAAAAGCTTAGTATATCCTAAATGAACTCAAAGGAGTCTAAGACTAGCAGCATTTAGAAGAGATGGAATGCTGGCCTGGTAATAGAATGATGGGGTAATTGTGACAGATAAAGGATGAGATTTGGGCCTTCGATTAAGTAATGATTTCATGATTTTTACATGATTAAAATACCCACATAAGGTAAACCACATTGGGATGTTATGAAATACGACTATTGAAGTACAATATCGCCCATAAGTGGATAAGGAAAATCACTTCAAATATTCCTCGATGCAACATAAGCCCTAGTGAAGATATATTATGTAATAAGTTTCAAGTTATTAATGGAAGATTGTAGATCAACATTGAGGTAAATCAACAATATATGGATAAAAGATACAAAGTACCGGATGAGATTAGGCCATCGGTAAGATGAACGATAATCATGAAGCATTAAAAGACTTAGATTTATGCATATAGAATAAGCAACGAGATAAGCTGTAGTTTGGTCGTAAACCTCAGTAACAATAAATCGAAGTAAGAGTTGTGGTATAGTATGGCATATTTAGATATAGTAAAGCTAATAACGCCCAGAGGGACAACTTGACATAATTTTGTATATTTTCACAAAGTGAGGCGTAGAGATAGGTAAGAGCTGGAGGAAAGATGAGAGAAGCGTCGCATAGGCGCACCTAGAAAGTGAGAGTCGTACATGCTGCATGATAGAAGGTAGCAACAGTTACGAGATTAGAAGGATTCCAGCTAAAAGTAATGGTGAAAAAGAGGCGTAAGGGGGGAACGCCTTGGACTTCGGATTGATTCAAAGAACAGTTGACTGAATGGAAAGGATAATATTAAAGTATTCGCAAGAGCTATTGGTTATGACCAGGATAGGTGCATCAGTCAACATTCGAGGACGAATGTTCCAAAGGGGGGAATTATGTTACGCCCCGGAGTATTACGTCGATATTATGCTCTGCAGTATTATATTACGATGATGTTGCACCCTATAGTATTATACGTGAAATTGTCGTAAGATACTTGACCTCAGTTTGAGGAAAAGATTATTTGGAGATTGTAATGACCCAGTCACTCATTTCGAGAGTTATATCCCCGATTCCCCCATTTTTGCATCTTTATGTGCTATTCAGCGGTATTGTGTTGTGTCGGGTCAGGTTGGTTGGTTCGGGATTTGGAGCGGAATGTGAAATTTAGTATCCTATTTAGAAGTTTGAGTTGGAAAAAATCATGCAGATGTTGACTTATGTGTAAACAATCTCGGATTTATATGTTTATGGTTTGATTAGCTTTGTTAGGTGATTTTGGACTTAGGAGCATGTTCAGAATGTGATTTGGAGGTCCATGGTAGAATTAGTTTTGAATTGGCGAAATTTGTAATTTGGTGATTTCCGGTCGGAAGTGGAAAATTTGATATCGGAGTTGGAATGGATTCCAGGAGCGGAAGTAGGTTCATAGTGTCATTTGTGATGTGTGTGCAAAATTAGAGGTTATTCGGATGAGGTTTGGTATGTTTCGGTGTCGTTTGTGGAATTTGGAAGTTGAGAAGTTCTTAGGCTTGAATCCGAGCTTAATTTAGTGTTTTGATGTTGTTTTGAGTGATTCGAAGATTTGAGTAAGTTCGTAAGCTGATGTGTGAGTTGTAGGTATTATTGTTTGAAGTCCCGATGGACTTCGGTGTGTTTTGGGTGGTTAACAGATTAAGTTTGAAGTTGAAGAAATTGCTGAAGTTGGTTTGCTATTGATAACATCGCACATGCGAGGGTTTGGCCGCAGGTGCAAGGCCGCAAGTGCACCTGGGAAGTTGCAGGTGCGGGAAGTGCGGGCTAGGCAGGATGCACAGGTGCGACATTATGGTCGCATCTGCCAATCCGCATGTGCGAGACCTGGGGCGCAGATGCGGAAAGGGTGGAGTTGGTTAATTTTCGCAGAAGCGGAGTGTGAGTGCGCATGTGCGTGATCTGGAGGTGCGAGGTTTGTCTGCGGATGAGGAACCTGGGATCCTTAGTGATTTCTGGACCTGCGATGCAGGTGCGGTGTCACAGAAGATAGAATTTATTCGTAGGTGCGAAAGCCCTGGGCAGAAAGTATAAGAAAGAAGACTTCGCGAATTTTGGGTCATTCTTCACCATTTTTCAGTCGATTTTTGAGCTTTTCGAGAGTTTTGAAGATGGAATCAAAGGGGTTTCCATTGAGGTAAGTCACTTGAGCCTAATAATCGTGATTATGGTAATTTTAAGTTGTTTAATCACGTAATTAGTTAAATTAGGGATGAAAGTGAGGAGATTCGGGCTTGCAAATTCGAGAGTTTGATTAGGGGATTTGAGGGGCCAAATGAGGTCGGATTTTGATAAATGATGCATGGTTGTAAATTTTGTCGGATTTTGAGACATAGGCCCGGGGGCTGGATTTGAGCCGATTTCGGGATTTTTGTCTAATTTGATAGATTTTCAAGTGTAATTCATTCCATTAGCGTATATTGATGATAATATACTGATTTTTAATAGATTCGGAGCATATGGAGGCCGAGTCGGGAGGCAACAGCATCACGAGTTGGATTTTTGACTGGTTCGAGATAAGTAACGATTGTAAATCTAGTCCGGAGGGTATGAAACCCTGGATTCCGTATCATTTTACTATTTGAGGTGTGGCACATGCTAAGTGACGGGCGTGTGGGCGTGCACCTTTGGGGATTGAGGCTTGGTCCGTCATGTAGCAACTGTGGAGTTTCATATTTTGTTGAAACTATATAATGATTATGTGTTTTAGAAAGGGTTTCTGTAAATTAGGCTGAATGCATGTTTGGGCCTTGTGTCAGTACTCTTGGACCCTCATGCGCCTTTTCTTACTATCGTCTCGCTATTTGCGATTGAAAATCTATACTCAGTGATGGTTATACTTTTTTACTGCATAACTCAGTCTTATTACTTTGTTTTGATGCATATAAATGTTGTTTTGGGCTGAGTTCCCTGTATTTACTGAAATGCCCGAGTGACTTGTGAGGTTTATGACTGAGTGAGGCTGAGGGCCTTGCTGTGAGGATATTGATACCATAGCACGTGAGTTGTCCGTGCGGACATGTATTGATATTATAGTACGTGAGTTGTCTATGCAAATCCAAATATTGATATTATAGCACGTGAGTTGTCCGTGCACCACGTAAGTTGTTCGTGCAAATTAGCGCTTAGGCTGTAGGAGCCCCTCCGGAGTCTATACACACCCCTAGTGAGCACAGGTACCGACTGAGTGCGAGTTCCAAGTGCCGAGTACTGAGTGACTGGAAGGCATGAGTGATGGTGAGGTATGCCCGAGGGGCTGTTATGACTGATTGTGAGGTATGCTCGAGGGGCTGATTAAGAGTGATTGTGAGACTTGCCCGTGGGGCTGTATATGAGTGATGTTTTTCCCGCGAGGCTATTTATGATTTCATCATTTTCACTTTATTTTGCATTTAGCCTCAGTTGAAACTGTTGAAAAATATCTTTAAATCATTTTCACTGGAACTGGATTTTTAAACGAGATGATTTGACTCAAATACTGATTTGAAAGCATGTTGTATTTTACTGAGTTTTCATAATGTGGACCTTTTGTGTTTTACTGCTCGTCACTTCTGCTCAGCATTTATTTATGGTTGTTACGTACCAAGTTGGCGTACTCACGTTACTCCATGCACATTATGTGGTGATTCAGGTGTTTTCTAGACACAGTTGAGGCTCTTGGTTATTTCTGACGTAGATTCTCGGAGTTAGCAAGGTAGCTGCGGCGATCGCAACCCTGCTTTCCTCCTCCTTTATCTTCCCTTAGTTGTACTTGATTAATTCCAGACTATGTTAGTCTTGATGTTTATGGACAGTTGTAGTAGTTGCTCATGACTAGTGACACCCGATGTCGGGCCTTTATTTTCGTATTTTCTTTGATTTGGAATTTCCTATGAAAGATTTATTGTTAAATATCTTGAAAGTAAATACATTCTAAATGAAATATTGTGTGTTTGGGTAGTTAGTTGGTTGTCCTAGTACCACAATAGGCACCATCACAACTTGGTTGTTTGGGTCGTGACAAGCTGGTATCAGAGCCTATGTTACATAGGCCTCACGAGTCATGAGCAGGTTCAGTAGAGTCTTGCGGATCGGACAGAGAGCCTGTACTTATCTTTGAGAGGCTGCGAAACGCCTAATAAATATCTCACATTCTTGAATTCTTGTCCTGCGAATCCATTAATTCCGCCTGAAGCATAACTCTTTGAATTCTTTCCCTGCATTAAAATATGCACGTGAGCGCTCAGTATCAGTTGTGCATGGACGGCTTGTTATTTCCATGAATGAGGTGCAAAATGTGATTTTATCATGTTGATGATGGGACATTCTGGAGGACTTGAGGACGGGTTTTGTCTGTGGCTTGAGTACTAAGATTTTGATTGTCTGAGCACGTGCATTTAGGACTTATATGTTCGTTTTAGTCCTTATTTGTTGGATTTTGTGACTGGATGACTATGTGGTGAGTATGATTCATGGTGATATGTGTTCAGATTGTTTGAATGTTACAAAATATTTTGCGGGAGATGTAGCAAGAACTATTGGGTGTTTTATTTATGTGTTGAGTTGACGTATGGCCTCAAGTTGTGGGTGTATGGAAGGAGCTCTCATGCAGTTTAGTTGTGGAGTGAAGTAGATCTTCATGTTGTGTTATGAGTTCTCGATGATGCTTGTTGGGCTGACTAATGCCCTAGTAGCGTTCATGCATTTGGTGAACAGTGTATTCAAGCCATTTTTGGACTCCTTCGTTATTGTATTCATTGATGACATCCTGGTGTACTCTCGTAGCTTGGAGGAGCATGCTCATCATTTGAGCATTTTATTACAGAGATTAAGGGAGGAGAAGCTTTATGAAAAGTTCTGGAAGTGTGAATTTTGGCTCAGTTCAGTAGCATTTATGGGGGCACGTGGTGTCCAGTGAAGGTATTCAGGTGGTCCCGAAGAAGATAGAGGTGATGCAGAGTTGGCCTAGACCATTATCAGGCACAGTGATGAGGAGCTTCTTGGTTTGGCAGGCTACTACTGTCGCTTTTTGGAGGGATTTTAATCCATTGCTTTGCCCTTGACCAAATTCACCAAAAAGGGGTGCTCTATTTGGATGGTCGGATGAGTGTGAGGAGAACTTTCGGAAGCTCAAGACTGCTTTGACCACAACTCCAGTGTTAGTTCTGTCATCAGCTTCAGGTCCTGATACCGCGTATTGTGATACCTCGAGGATAGTCATTGGTTGTGTATTAATGCGGGAGGATAAAGTGATTACGCAATAACTATGATTTTGGAAGGGATAGAGAGATATCAGTTTGAGGCTAAGCATGCAGGATTATATTCTACGGGGTGTCCTGAGGTTGCGTGATCTTTATGTTGTTTTGTAGTAAGTTCTCTTTTACCAGCAAATGATGTATATTGCAATTTGAGTTTAGATCGCTTGTGCAAGTTGGCATGACTATTACAATGGTGAATGTGAGACTTGCAGAGGATTTGAGATATTAGATGGTTTGTGTTATATGAGATTATGAAGGATTTAGTTAAATCTCACTATGGTATTGTGGAAGTGATAGCATATGGGCATTGTGAGTTTTTTTTTTCTTGATCTATGGCTTTGAGTCAAGTGGGGGAGTCTGTTAATGATAAGTTGATTGCACGATTATGTGCTGCACGATGAAGAGAGATATTGTTGAGTATGTAGCACGGTGTCTCAACTGCCAGCAAGTCAAGTATGAGCACCAGAGAACATGTGGATTACTTCAGAGGTTAGATATTCCGTAGTGGAAGTGGGAGCGGATTACTATGGACTTTGTAGTTGGGCTTCCACGGACTTCGAGGGGTTTTGATGTTATTTGGGTCATTTTGGATAGATTGACCAAGTTTGCGCACTTCATTCCTGTTGGTACTTCTTATACTTCAGAGCGATTAGCTGGTATTTACATTAAGGAGATTGTCAGATTGCATGGAGCTCCGGTTTCTATTATTTCTGACAGAGGTACTCAGTTCACATCTCAGATTTGGAGGGCCATACAGAGAGGTATGGGTACTGATGTATAGTTGAGCACTACATTTCATCCTCAGACCGACCGGCAGTCGGAAAGGGCTATTCAGATTTTGGAGGACATGTTACGTGCTTATGTGATTAATTTTGTGGTTCATGGGATCAGTTTCTTCCACTAGCGGAGTTTGCATATAATAACAGCTATTAATCCAGTATTCAGATTGCCCCGTATGAGGCTTTATATGGTAGGAGGTATAGAGCTCTGGTTGGTTGGTTCGAGCCTGGTGAGGCTAAGTTATTGGGCACATATTTGATTAATATGCATTGGAGAATGTGAAGTTGATTCAGGAGAAACTTCGCACGACGCAGTCTAGGAAGAAGAGTTATGCTGATCAGGAGGTCAGGGATGTGTCTTTTATGGAAGGTGATAAGGTACTGCGGAAAGTATCACCCATGAAGGGTGTTATGAGGTTCGGAAAGAGAGGAAGGCTAAGTCCACGAATTATTGACTTATAGACTTGCCTTGCCACCCAACCTATCGAGTGTTCATCCGGTGTTTCATGTGTCGATGCTCAGGAAGTATGTTTGTGACCCGTCTCATGTGTTAGACTTCAACACAGTTCAGCTCGAGGGTGATATGCCATATGAGGTAGAGCCAGTAGCAATTTTGGATCGTTAGGTCAGAAAGTTGAGGTCTAAGAATATAACTTCAGTGAAAGTACAATGGAGAGGTCAGCCAGTGGAGGAGGCTACTTGGGAGACCGAGCAAGAGATACATAGAAAATATCCTCACTTTTTTTAGACTTCAGGTACGTTTCTAGACCCGTTCGAGGACGAACGTTTGTTTAAGAAGGGGAGAATGTAACGACCTGGTCGGTCGTTGCACAGAACATGCATTATAATTTCGTTTATTGACCTGTCATAGGTTGGTAATACTGTTCTTGATGTGTTAGAGTCGGTAGGCTCAGAATCGGAATGGTTATAATGAGAATTTAGTCACTTAGTCTTTAAAAATAGCCATAGAGTTAGAAAAGTCAACTGAGAGTTGACTTATTGGTAAAAGACCTCGGAATGCCGATTTTAATGCTCGGATAGCTTCGTTAGGTGATTTGGGACTTAAGAGTGTGTTCGGAATGTTTTTGTGAGGACCGCTGTAGAATTAGGCTTGAATTGACGAAAGCTAGGTTTTGTTGTTTTCCGGTCAGCAGTGGAAAATAGGCTATCGGGGTCGGAATAGAATTCCGACAGTTGGAACAGGTTCGTAATGTCATATTGGATATGTCCGCAAAATGTTAGGTCAATTGGAGTTGTTTTGGATAGTTTCGGTATCGTTGGTGGATTTTAGAACTTTCAAAGTTCTTAGGCTTGAATCCGACGTGATTTTGGTGTTTAGATGTTATTTTTAGTGTTCCGAGAGTGCAACTAAGTTTGAATGATCATATATGATGTGTTGGTAAATTTGTTTGCGGTCCCGAGGGGTTCGCGATAGATTTCAGATGGTTAACGGGCATTTTTGGCCTTAGAAAGTCTGTTGTTTTCTGATGTTAACACAATAGTGATTTGTTCATCGCGATCGCATAGCAAAAACTGCAATCGCGTAGAGTAACAGTCGAGGAAGGTGAAGTTGTTCTATGAAATCACGTAAGTGTGTCGACGATCGCATAGCTTTGCAGGGTAGAGTAGTGCGGTCGCGTGGATCTTCATGTGATCGCGAAAAGTTATAGGCGTGTGGGTAAGTTTGCGATCATGTGGGTTGAGGTCCTATTGAATCGCGATCGCGTGTGAAGGTCTGCGATCACGTAGGGTCTTTTGAGGGTCTGTGGAATTTTCTCTTCGCGGTGCGTGGGAACTCCCGCGATCGCAGTGAAGTAATAACTGAACAGTATATATTAAAAACCTCCGCGAGCTTTTGGAGCAATTTTGAAGAGGGAAATCATTGTTCTTCATTGAGGTAAGGATTTTGGACCATAATACTCGATTAAATCTGAATAAGGAACATAATATCAGTTTTTAATTCATGAAAATCAGCAGAAAAGATGGGATTAGGGCTTGAAATTTTGAGACCTTTAGGGGTCGATTTGACGGGTCAAACGAACTTCGATTTTAGCGTTCTTTATATGTATGGACTCGTGAGATGATAAAGAACATTTTGGTATAAATTTTTTCGAGTTCAGAGACGCTGTCCCGGGGGTCGGGTTTTGGCTAAATTCAGGTTTTATGCTAAAATTGGTAATTTTCAATTGGAACGCACTCCTTTAGCATAATTTGTTGATAAAGATATGATCTTTATAGATTTGGAGTGCTCGGAAGTTGATTCGAGAGGCAATAGGGTTGCAAAGTAGATTTTCGGGCTAGTTTGAGGTAAGTAATGTCTTTAAATCATGTCATGAGGGTATAAAACCCCGGACTCTGCACCATTTCACGGGTTTTGGATTTCACAAATCGGGAATTTGGGAATATATCCCTTTTTAGACAACTATTGAGTTGCGAAACGGATTTTAAAGCTTATTTCCAATAGTACTATTATGATTTGATATACTTGGGCTGTAAGCCATGTTTAGGGCCTACAGCCGATCTGTTATAACCCTTTAGGGGCTGTTTTACTGATATTCTCACTATTTTGAAACTATGAGTTTTCACTCAGTATTTCTTGTGAAATTGTTGACACTCTTATTTGATGATATTACTATTTCTTGAAATGAAATACTATTTTGGGTCGAGAACACCGTTTTATTCATGGCCCGAGTGGAATGCTGAGAGTGTTATGACTGAGTGTGGCTGAGGGCCAATGTTGTGAAAATGTTATGATACGAGAGAGGCCGAGGGCCAATATTGTGAGTGATTTATGACATGATGTGGCTGGCCAAGGGCCAATATGGTGAGTGATTCATGCCATGATGTGGATTGTTATAGCGCTTGGGTTGTAGGTGCCCCTCCGGAGTCTGTACACCCCCAGTGAGCGTAGGTACCTACTGAGCGTGAGTGATGCCCGCGTGGCTTATATTGAGTGACTGTGAGGTTGCCTGATGGGCTGATACTGACTGATGGTGAGGTGGTGAGGGAAATTGTTACGAGAAATGATTATTGCCCGAGGGTCATATTTATGATGATTTTACAGAGTTTTTGAGTACGATTCACTTCATTTTTTCAAACTGATTTTTACTAAGAGTTTTACTTAGATATATTGAAATTACACTTGCTTCAAAGGATTTCTGGAAATTGGTTTTTTAACTTATGTATTTGATGAATACTTTATGATGACTTGGTATTTTTGTGTTTTTGTGAATTGGTGTATCTGTGTTGTGTGTTTCGTATTTCTTAGACTGTGATTTATATTCATGACTACTGAGTTGGCATACTCATCATTACTCCATGCACCTCTGTGTGCAGATCCAAGTACTCGTTCGGAGCAGTAGTTGTCTTTGTTCGGTTTCAGCAGATTCACGAGATTTTGAGGTAGTTGTCCAGTGTCTGCAACTTCTCCGTTTCCCTTCCTTTAATTTATTTCATAGACATTGATTAAGCCATTACCAGAGTTAGTTTTATTTCTTAGATGCTCGTGACCAAGTTGACTCCAGTCTTGGGAGGTTTTGGTTAGACTGTTAGATTAATATTGGGGTGTAAAGACTTAGTGAAATTAATTATTACTCTGTTTGCTTTTTATGATTGATTTTTGAAGTATTATAATAGAATAGATGGGTAGTTATGTGATGGTTGGATAGCCTAGTTCCACGATAGGCGCCATCATGACCTGCTAGGATTTGGGGTCGTGACAATGTAACAATTGGGAATATTCAAGATGTGTATCTGTCTAGAAATTGAGATTTACATTAGAAGGCGTCAAGATTTGAGGTATTTCTATATCGTTGTGGATTCTACATTTTGGTATCAGGAAAGGGAAATAATAGATTACATTCATAGAAATTCTCTTTAGAGCAAGTGTTTGAGTTGTGGTACTTTTGGGGTGCTTAAGAGAATATTCAGCAGCTTATGAGCCTTAAGGCAGTGTGGTTTTGTACTAGGTTCTCACGTGGTGAGTTTTGGTTGAGGATTTTTGTATTATGGAAAGGGGAAGAATCAATTTGAAGGTAACTCAGAAAGATCTCGGGGAAATAGGACAGTTTGGTAGTAGATTGGATCGGCATGGTAATGAGTAAGATCGGTTCTTTGGGGGCTTATGATGTGGTAAGGTTCTATGCGTGATTTGTGACAATGCTCTTGGGTTTGGGCGATATGCGTAGCTTGGTTTACTTAGAGGTATTCAGTCATGACGGTTTGATTAAGTGCAAATGGACTTTGGAGAGTTCTTGATCGTCTCTACCATGGGTTGAGGTGTATATTTCCTACTGGTGCGTATGGCATGTGGCGTATTGTAATTTTCTCTATAATGGAATCAAATGTAAAGTTCTAAGCTAATTGATTATGTAGTTGCATGTGACTCAGAGTGGATTTTGAGATCGGTCGTATCTTTCATATGGTGGCATAATGGATGCGATGTGAGGTGTAGTGTTGAGATTTGTAGGTGCAAGATCACAATGCGGTTTTGAAAGGAAGGTTCTGAATTTTTAGGCAGCATGGACGATCTTAGATGACCATATAGATGATATTATTTCTAGGTATGGCTTGATGAAGGTGTAAGTTTCAGACGGGGCACTATGTTTTGATCTATGGATACTTCATTAGTGTGGTGGAACTCTCCTAGTTTCTCGGCTGCAGACATTCAAATTTTTGACTTGTAAGACATACGAATTACAACGTATTCCTCAAGGTATGATCGTGTATTGGAGAAGTATTAGAAATTCAGGCTGTGGAGTTGAGATCGGATATGGTGATTCGTGTGCTCTATGGATTTTGAAACTAGGAACTCTAATGAGTAGATTATTTCATAGTTCTGGACGGTGGAGACATAGCCAAGGTTAGTCAGAGGATAGTCTGTGTTGTGATTCAGACATTGTGGACCTTCGAAGGGTTATTTGTCTATTGTGGATGATCGAATTGGTTTGGGGTTCATTAGTAGGCCCAATTTGGATTTGTGTTATGCACCGGGTCGGATTTATTGGCTCAGAATTGCTATTGTCCAGGAGTGTTCCATTCAATTGTTGTTGAGTTTATTCGTGTCCCGAAATGATTTATGAAATACCCTTCTATGTTACGAGGAGTTTGGATTCGTTTGTTTTAAGCACACATGGTGCGGTTCTAATGTGGTCTTATAGCGGAATTTGAGTGAGATGGGTAATTGGGTATTGCAGGATTGAGGTGTATTGGTTTTATGTTCTTTCGCATTTTGTGTGGCATTGTATCATTTGATTCTTTGAGGTTATGCTAATGCACTTTGAGTACTTGATGTCGAATTTTGCGTGGTTATTGGTTTTGAGCAAGTCAGAGTGAGGTATATAATATGGACCAGTGTTTGGATGGGGGTCACGCATTGCGTCGAAGTTACATTGAGATATGATCCTTGTGTGTTTGATTCGTGTGTTTTGGTTCTACGATGTGTGAGGAGCTCTTAGCATTTCGTTGTGGCGATACCCGTTGACCTAGCGGGGTGATTTTGTTGTTCGATGTCATTTTCATGTTTGAGTACAATTGGAGTTGTTGCTTATTGGTGTGCGGATTGCACGGGTTGTGTGTTTAAGTTGTATTGATGCGTCATATCATAAAAGTGGTTGTGTGTATGAGATGAGGTTATCGGACCTAGAATGGGTGCGATTCGATCTGGTTGAGGTATATTTTGGAGGATATCGATGCTCATCTGGTTAGAAATTTCGCCATAGTTCTTATTGAAGGAGAGGGAGTTCCATCACTTATTGATCCGACGAATAGTTATGGGTTTCTGCGTGTTTCTTTCATCATTGGCAGTATATGAAGGTGTTTGAACGGGTCTCTGTTTGATGTTAGGTTCTTACCGGAATTATGTTGTTCTGAGAAGCCACTGTGGTTATAACAACGAATGTTTGAGTTATGTTGGATATAATATGATTTCATCTTGAGTTATGGTTATGGTTGGATACAGCCTGTTCAAACTTATATAGTGTGTAAATACGAGATTCTGATCTTATAAAAAATTTCAGATGTGGAAATTTGGATTCTAAGGCTTAGGATAGGTTGGATGAAGAAATTTTTGTTATGCTATGTTATCAGAACTTTATGGGATAGGGTGACATGGTATCACCCTCGGGTATGTGTGTGGTAAGGTTATTCGGCGATTTGATGGCTTTTGGAACAACTCTAGGCACGTTCTAGGATGAAGGTATGTTTATGCGGGGGATGATGTAACGACTTGGCCTGTCGTTTCAAGAGTTATAGACCTGATTCCCCCATTTCTACTTATTTATGTGCTATTCAGCGGTATTGTGTTGTGTCGGGTCGGTTGGTTCGAGTTTCGGAGTGGAATGAGACATTTAGTCTCCTATTTAGAAGTTTAAGTTGGAAAAATCAACCAGATGTTGATTTATTTGTAAATGATCTCGAATTTGGATTTTAATGGTTTGGTTAGCTCTGTTAGGTGATATTGGACTTAAGAGCGTGTTCAGAATGTGATTTAGAGGTCCGTGGTTGAATTAGGCTTGAATTGGCAAAATTGAAAATTTGGTGATTTCCGGTCGAGAGTGGAAAATTTGATATCGGAGTCGGAATGGAATTCCGGGGGTGGAAGTAGATTCGTAGTGTCATTTGTGACATGTGTGAAAAAATAGAGGTTATTTGGACGAGGTTTGGTAGGTTTCGGTGTCGTTTGCGCAATTTTGAATTTTAGAAGTTCCTAGGCTTGAATCGGAGGTTAATTTGGTGTTTAAATGTTATTTTGAGTGATTCGAATGTTCGACTAAGTTCATATGCTGATGTGTGACTTGTTGGTATTATTGGTTGAGGTCCCGATAGCCTCGAGTGTTTTCGGGTGGTTAATGGATCATGTTTGAAGTTTGAGAAATTGATGTAGTTCGTTGTTGCCGGTGCGAGACACGGGGCGCAGATGCGGAAAGGGTGGAGTTGCTCTATTTTCGCAAAAGCGGAGTGTAAGTGTGCAGGTGCGCGGTTTGTCTGCAGATGCAGAACCTGGGATACTTAGTGAGTTCTGCACCTACGATGCATTTTCCGCAGGTGTAGTGTCGCAGAAGCGAGAATTGATCCGCAGCTGCGAAAGGCCTGGGCAGAAAAGATAAAAAAGAAGACTTGGCGAATTTTGGGTCATTTTTCACAATTTTTCAGTCGATTTTGGAGCTTTTTCGAGAGTTTTAAAGAGGGAATCAAGTGGGTTACCATTGAGGTAAGTCATTTGAGCCTAATACTCATGGTTATGGTAATTTTCCGTTGTTTAATCATGTAATTAGTAAAAATTACGGATGAAAGTGAGGAGATCAGGGCTTGAAAATTGGAGAGTTTGATTTGGGGATTTAAGGGGCCAAATGAGATCGGATTTTGATAAATGTGGTATGGTTGGACTCGTGAGTGAATAGGCTTTCTAGTTTTGTAAATTTTATAGGATTTCGAGACATGGGCCTGGGGGCCGGGTTTGAGCCGATTTTGGGATTTTGCCCTAATTTGATAGATTTTGAATAGATTCGGTCCATTTGGAGGCCGAGTCGAGAGGCAAGAGCATCGCGGGTTAGAGTTTTGACCGGGATTCTGTATCATTTTACTATTTAAGGTGACGCACATGCTAGCTCACGGGCGTGTGCTCATGCACCGTTGGGGATTGTGACTTGGTCCGTCCCGTAGCAGCTGTACAGTTTCATATTTTTTTTGAAACTATATAATGATTATGAATTTTAAAAAGAGTTTCTGTAAATTGGGTTGAATGCCATATTTGGGCCTTGTGCCAATACTTTTTGACCCTCAGGGGCCTTTTTTTACTATCCCCTCATTGTTTTCGATTGAAAATCTATACTCAGTCATGGTTATACCTTTTTACTGCATAACTTAGTCTTATTACTCTGTTTTGATGCATATAAATGTTGTTTTGGGTTGAGTTCCCTGTTTTTACTTAAATGCCCGAGTGGCTTGTGAGGTTTATGACTGAGTGAGGTCGAGGGCCTGACCGTGAGGATATTGATACCATAGCACGTGGGTTGTCCGTGCAGCATGTGAGTTGTTTGTGCGTATCCAAGTATTGGTATTATAGCACGTGAGTTGTTCGTGCATCACGTGAGTTGTTTGTACGGATCAGGATATTGATATTATAGCACAAGAGTTATCCGTGCAACACATGAGTTGTTCGTGCAGATTAAAGCTTGGTCTGTACGAGCCCCTCTAGAGTCTGTACACACCCCCAATGAGCGGAGGTACTCACGTTACTCCCTGCACGTTGTGTGCAGATTCAGGTGTTTTCTTGACATGGTTGAGGTTGTTGGTTATTTTTTATGCAGATTCTTGAAGTTATCAAGGTTGCTGCATGGCGATCCCAGCCCTGCTTTCCTCCTCCTTTATCTTCCCTTACTTGTACTTGGTTAATCCAAGACTATGTTAGTCTTGATGTTTATGGATAATTGTAGTATTTGCTCATGACTAGGGACACATGATGTCGGGCCTTTATTTTCGTATTTTCTTTGATTTGGAATTTCTTATGAAAGATTTATCGCTAAATATCTTCAAAGTAAATACTTTTGAAATGAAATATTGAGAGTTTGGGTAGTGAGTCGGCTAGCCTAGTTGTAACGACCCGGTTAATCGTCCCGAGAGTTTATCCCCATTTCCCCGTTTCTGCTTCATTATATGTGGTTCAGCTCTTTTACGTTGTGTTGGATTGGTTGGCTGGGGTTCAGAGTGATTGTGGAGAGAAACTAGACACTTAGTATCTTAATTTGGTTAATTAGTTGGAAAAGTCAACCGGAAGTTGACTTATAAGTAAATGATCTAAAAAAATTGTTTTATGGTTCGGATAGCATCGTGAGGTGATTTTGGGCATAGGAGCGTGTTCAGAATGTTATTCGGAGGTCCGTGATAGAATTAGGCTTGAATTGGCAAAATTGAAATTTTTGGCGATTTCTGGTCGGCAGTGAAAAATTAGATATAGGGGTCGGAATGGAATTTCGGAAGCTGGAATAGGTTTGTAGTGTAATTTGTGATGTGTGTGCACAATTTCAGGTAATTCAGACGTGGCTTGGTTGGTTTTGGAAACGTTGGCGAATATTGGATGTTTAGAAATCCTTAGGCTTGAATTCAGGGTTAATTCGGTGTTTTGATGTTGTTTTGAATCTTCTGAGGGTTCAACTAAGTTGAGGTTATGTTATGTAAGTTGAGGTTATGTTTGATTTAATTTGGTAAATTTCGTGTGGGCTTTGTTCCTTTAGCATGTATTAATGATATGATACTGATTTTGGATACATTCTGGGCGATTTGAGGCCGAGTCGAGCGGCAAAGGCATCACGAAGTAGATTTTCGTCCGGTTTGAGGTAAGTAACGCTTCCAAACTTAGTTTTGAGGGTTCGAAACCCCGAGCTATATGTTATATGGTTGTAATTGAGGTGACGCACATGCCAACTGACGAGTGTGAGGGCGTGCACCGTGAGAATAGTGACCTGGTTCATTCCATGGCTCAGTTAGTAATTGCTCTTTGTTAATATTTGTACTACTGTCAATGTGATTAATGCAAACATGATAGAAATCATGCTAGACATTATGTTAAGGGTTCACGCCAATACTGTTGAGACCCGAGTGGTTGCTTATTGCTATCATTTCATATGTTTCATTGATACTATATACTCAGTTATGTTATTGCATATCATATCACGTCTTAGTATCAATAGTTGTTATCTTGCACATTATATCATTGGTTCGGGCTAGTTAATGCATTGTGAGCCCGTGTGAGCAAGATTGGAGAGTGATGACTGAGTGAGGCCGAGATCCTGATATTGAGTGACAATTATGGGATCGGGTTGTACACCGCAACATGTTATATTGATTTATGCCTGGATCTGGGTTATTATAGAGCTTGGGATGTAGGAGCCCCTCCGGATTCTGTAACGCACCCTCAGTGAGCGCAGTAATATTTGAGGGATGGATCTTCCCTGGACATGGATCTTGTCCGATGTGTTATATTTGGAGTTGGATCTTCTCCAAAAGGTTGGATTGACCTATTTCCCCGGTACTGAGCGACTGATGTCAGTGATGTGTATATGTATTCTAGGATGGATCTTCCCTCGGCCGTTGAGCCATATACAATACCGAGTGGTTGTGAGCTATATCATTATCTGGAGATGGATCTTCTCCATAGGTCTGGATTGGACTTCCTTACTACTGAGTGATTTCTGCCGAATGTGTATATATTCTGGGATGGATCTTCCCTGAGCCAGGCGAGCCATATACAGTACTGAGTGGACGAGTATTTGAGAGTGGAAGAACATTGTGCATTTCATATAGTTGATGCATGGCATGTATAATACATTAAGTTATATATGTTAAATTGTTCGGAAATGTACTTGTCTTATCACTTTGAGTTGTCTAGTTAACTGTAAGCATGCCTAAATTTATGTACATTGATTATGTTATAAATGTTGAGTTTTAGTCCGTCACTACCTCTCAGCCCATTGTTTGGGTTTGTTACTTACTTAGTTGGTGTACTCACGTTACCCCCTACACCTTGTGTGAAGATTCAGGTATCCCAGGTCACGATAGTGCCAGTTGATCGTTTACTGCAGTCCATCTTCGAAGAGAGCGAGGTAGTTGCTTGGAGATTGCAGACGCGTCTTTCTCCTTCCCTATCTTCCTTTGTGTATTTTGTTAGTTATTTCCCAGACCAATGTTATCTTGATATATTTTGGCACAGTTGTAATATGGCTCATGACATAGTGACACCATATGTTGGGATTTATTTTTACAGTATCTTGGGTTCGATTTTATCTTTTATTTTGGTTTCTCCGATGAAAAAGTTAATATTTAAATATTGTTATAATAGAAATTAAATTGGTTAGGTGTGTAGGCTTGCCTAGTTCCACGATAGGCGCCATCATGACCGGGTTGGTTTTGGGGTCATGACAACTTGGTATCAGAGCCTAAGTTACATAGGTCTCACGAGTCTTGAACGGGTTTAGTATAGTCTTGCAGATCGGTACGGAGACGTCTGTACTTATCTTCGAGAGGCTGCAGAACCCTTAGGAAAAGTCTCACATTCTTGAATTCTTGTCGTGTGAATCTTTCGATTCTGGTAACTAAACTTCTGTTGTTTCATTCTTTCACAGATGGTGAGGACACGTGATACTTCCATGATGGTCAGTCACCGGTTGGAACCACGAGGGGTCGAGGTCATGGTAGAGGTAGAGGTGCAGCCCGCATAGCAGCCAGTGCAGTACCACTCACTATTTTGAGCCACTCCTAGCCGCAGACGTTCTAGCGGGATCATCTCAGGCACCGGCAGTGCCTATTGTTATTCCGGGTCTTCAAGAAACCTTGGCCCATATTTTGACTACATGCACCAGTCTTGCTTAGGCGGTCACTATTTCTACTTCAGCAGCTACTTCTCAGGTCGGGGGAGGTTGTCAGAATCTTGCCGCTCGTACCCCTGATCAGGTTATTCAGGGACTTCAAACACCGGGGGCACCTCCAGCCCATCCGGTTGTACTTGCTCAGGACTGTGTGATTCCAGTTATGCCTGACGACGAGCAGCGTAGATTGGAGAGGTTTGGTAGAATTCAGCCACCGAATTTCAGTGGTGCCGAGGGCGAGTATGCCCAGGGTTTCTTTGAAAAATGTTAGAGGATCCTTCGTACAACGGGTGTATTGGAGACTAGTGGGGTATCATTCACCACTTTCCAATTTTCAGGAGCTGCTTTGACTTGGTGGGAAGCTTATGAGAGGCGAGGCCTGTTGGTGCAGCGCTCCTTACCTAGCAAGAGTTTTCCACTCTCTTCCTAGAGAAGTATGTACCACAGTCCCGCAGAGAAGAGCTGTGCAAGAACTTTGAGCAGCTGCGTCTGGATTATATGACTGTGATCCAGTATAAGATAAGATTTTCTGAGCTAGACCATCATGCTATTTGGTTGGTCTCTACAGATAGAGAGAGAGAGGATCAAGAGGTTCGTGGATGGCCTCACATATCAGCTTCATATTCTTATGACTTGAGAGAGGGTATCGGGTGCTACTTTTGAGCAGGTTGTTGATAATGCCCGAGATATTGAGTCCGTTCGTCGCTAGGAGCGAGATAAGAGGGAGACCAAGAGACTTGAGGGATCTGGTAGCTTTGGTAGTGTTCCCTCCAGAGGTCAGTTTCATCATAGCGAAGGCCACTCAGTTAGGCTTGCTCAGCCAACTCGCCGAGCTTATAGTGGTGCATCATCGGGGCATGGTCCCCGCAGTTCTCATCAGGGCCACTCATCATTCAGTCCCCTTCCAGTCCAGAGATTATCTAGTGCACCGTCAGTACAGGTCTCTTCCATGCCAGGATCTTTCACCAGTTATCCCGGTGCTAGGGGTTCCCTTCAGTCCCCACTGTCATTCTCCTAGAGGGGTTGCTTTGAGTGTGGAGCTCTGGGTGATATCAAGAGGTTTTGTCCCTGTCGTATGGGAGGTCCATCTCAGTATAAGAGTTAGCCCTCGACTTCAGTCCCAGTTACTTCACCACTCGCACATGCAGCTAGGGGTCGCCCTAGAGGGGGAAGTCGATCCGGTGGTGGTCAGGTCAGATTTTATGCACTTCCAGCCAGACCGGATGCCATGGCCTCATATGCCGTGGTCACGGGTATTGTTTCAGCCTATCACCGAGAGGCTTCATTTTTATTTGATTCTGATTTCTCATATTCATATGTTTCATCATTTTATCATATTTTGCCCATTTTCTGAATATGCCCCATGAGTCTTTAGTTACATCCGTTCATGTGTCCACCCCTGTGGGCGACACTATTATTGTTGACCGCGTGTATCGGTCATGTGTGGCGTCTATTAGGGTTCTAGAGACCCGAGTGGAATTGTTATTGCTCAGTAGGTTCGACTGTGGTAATATAGATGGTGTTACTTTTAGATATGGATTGATGAAGGTATAAGTTCCAGAATGGGCACTATGTTTTGATTTATTGATACTTCATTGGTGTGGCGGTACTCTCCTTGTTTGGCCGGCTGCAGGTATTCCAATTCGGCCTTGTAATACATACAGATTGTAGGGGTATCCCTCGTGGTATCATCATGTATTGGAAAAGTATTAGACATGCAGGCGGCAGAGTTTAGATTGGATATGTGATTTATATGCTCTAAGGGTTTGGAGACGGAACCTCGGATGAGAAGATGATTTCACTATTGAAGGATGTAGAGATGTAACTAAGGTTAGTCAGAGGTTAGTGTGTGTTGTGATTCAGTCATTATGGACCTTCGAAGGGTCATTTGTTTGTTTTGCATGACCGGATTGATTTGGGATTCCTTAGTAGGCCTAGTGGGGATAGGTGGTTGTCACCGAGTCGGATTAATTGGCTCTATAGTGCTATTTTGAGGGGCATGCCAGGTAGTGGTTGTTAGGCTTATCTGCGTTTTGGGATAATTTATGAGTTACTCTTCCCTGCTTTGGGGAGCTGTGATTCGTTGGCTTTAGGAACACATGGTGTGCTTCTATTGAGGTCTTATAGCGATATTTGAGTAAGGTAACTAATTGGGTATGGCAAGATTGAGACGTATTGGTTATGTTTTTCGGGTTTGTGTGGCATGGTATCATCCGGTTCTCCGGGGTTATGGTGATGCATTAAGAGTACCTGATGTCAAGTTTCGCGTGGTAGTTGATTTTGGATCCAGGTAGAGCGAGGTATATAATATGGACCAATGCTTGGATGGGGTCGCGCATTGCGGCGAAGTTATGTTGAGATATGATCCTTGTGTGTTGGATTCATGCGTTTTGGTTCTGCGGTGTGTGAGGAATTTGTTTGGCATTGCGTCGTGGTGATACCCATTGATCTTGTGGGACGGCTCTCTCGCTTGACTTATTTTCTATGTTGGAGTACACTTGGCTTGGTGCATATTGGGGCGCGGATTTGCACGGGTTGTGGCTTTAAGTTGTATTGATACGTCATGTCGCTACAGCGGTGGTGGTAGACGAGATGAGGTCGTTGGACCTAAAATAGGTACTTCCAGATATGGTTGCGGTATATTTGGGAGGATATTGATCTTGATCGGCTTAGATTTTTTGCAATATTTCCTGTCGAAGAGGGGGAGTTATATCGCTTGTTGATCCCACGAATGGTTAGGGGTTTCTGTGTGTTCTCTTCATCGTTGCCAGTAGATGAAGGTGTTATAATGGGTCTCTATTTTATAGTAGATTTATTACCGGCATTGGGTTGCTTGAGCAGCCTTTGCGATTAGAAATTATTGCTACGAGTGTTTGAGATAGGTGGGATATAATGTAATTTCGTCTTGAGTTATGGCTATGGTTGGATACAGCTTTTTCAGACTTATAAAGTGTGTGGATTCATGATTCTGATCTTATAGATAGGTTCAGATGTAGAAAATTGGATTCTAAGGTTTATGGGTTACGTTGGATGAAGAAATTTTGAATGCGTGGTGTTATCATATCTACGGGATAGGGTGTCGTGGGATCACCCCGGGTATGTGCGTGGTAAGATTATCCGGCGATTTGATGGCTTTTGGAACAACTCTTGGCACGTTCGAGGATGAACGTTTGTTTAAGATAGAGAGAATGTAACGACTCGGTCGGTCGTTCCGAGAGTTTAGCCATGTTTTCCCTATTTCTTCTCTATTATGTGTGGTTCGTCTCTTTTATGTTGTGTTGGATTGGTTGGCTCGGTTTGGAGTTATTGTGGAGAGAAATGAGACAATTAGTCTCTTAAGTATGTTAACTTGTTGGAAAAGTCAACCGGAAGTCGACTTATAAGTAAATGATCTAGGAATTTGATTTTTATGGTTCGGATAGCTTCATTAGGTGATTTGGGACTTAGGAGCATGTTCAGAATGTTACTCGAAGGTCTGTGGTAGAATTAGGTTTGAATTGGCGAAATTGGATTTTTTGGCGATTTCTGGTCGGCAGTGGGAAATTAGATATCAAGGTCGGAATAGAATTCCGGAAGTTGGAATAGGTTCGTAGTGTCATTTGTTATGTGTGTGCAAAATTCTAGGTAATTCGGACGTGGTTTGGTTGGTTTCATCATCGTTTGCGAAATTTGGAAGTTTAGAAATCCTTAGGCTTGAATTCGGTTTTTTGATGTTATTTTGAATCTTCCAAGGGTTAGACTAAGTTCGGGTGATGTTATGTGAGGTGTTGGAATTTTTGGTTGAGGCCATGAGGGGCTCAGGATGATTTCGGATAGCCAACGGGGAGTTAGAACTTCGGAAAATCTGTTGGTGTGCTGTTATTTCTTGTTTTCCGCACCTGCAGAAAGGTGATCGCAGGTGCGGCCGCCGCATAAGAGGTTTGGTGTCACAGGTGTAGAGTTTGGCAGGGTTGGTGTCTATAGCAGAAGCAGAAGGAGAGTCGGAACTGCGAGCAGCAGGTGCGGGGATCAATCGTAGGTGCGGACTGGGAGTCTTAAGTGAAGTCCGCATATGCGGACATTTGGTCGCAATTGTGGGACCGTAGATGCGTATTTGAACTGCAGATGCGGAACCCCTGGGGCAGAACATATAAATTCTTGCCTTTGCAAATTTTAGCCATTGTTCATCATTTTCATACGGGTTGAAGCTTTTGGGAGCAATTTGAAGAGGGATTCAAGGGGATTTTTGTGGAGGTAAGCTACTTGAACCTAAAACTTGATTTTATGGTGGTTTTTAACTGATTGAGCATGAAATTTGTTGGATTTAAGGGTGAAAATTGGGGAACTAGGGCTTGGAACTTTAGAGTTAAAATTGGGTGATTGAGGGGTCAATCGATGTTAGATTTTGATGAATTTGGTATGTATGCACTCGTGAGAGGATAAGGGTTCTCGTCTCATGATTTATATCGAATTTTGAGGCATGGCCCCGGGGGGTCGGGTTTGGCTAGTTTCAGGATTTTTGATTTAATTTGGTAAGTTTCGCGTGGGCTTTGTTCATTTTGCATGTATTAATGATATGATACTGATTTTTGATATAGTCGGGGTGATTTTTGGCCGAGTCAAGCAACATGGGCATCACATAGTAGATTTTCGTCCGGTTTGAGGTAGGTAACGCTTTTGAACATGGTTCTGAGGGTTCTAAATCTCGAACTATATGTTATATGGTTGAAATTAAGGTGACGCACATGCCAAGTGACGGGCGTGAGGGTGTACACCATGAGAATGGTGACCCGGTTCATTCCATTGATCAGTTAATGATTCCTCCTTGTTGATATTCGTACCACTGTCAATGTGATTAATACAAATATGCTAGATATTATGTTAAGACTTCACGCTGATATTGTTGAGACCCGAGTGGTCTCTTAATGCTCTCATTTCATATGTTCCATTGATACTATATACTCATTCCTGTTATTGCATATCATATCACGTCTCAGTCTCAATAGTTGTTGTCTTGCACATTATATCATTGATTCGGGCTAGTTCATGTATTTTGAGCCCGTGTGAGCAAGACTGGAGAGTGATGAATGAGTGAGTTCGAGAGCTTGATATTGAGTGGTAGTTATGGGATCTGGCTGCACGCCGCATCATGTTATATTGATTTATGCTTGGATCTGGCTTATGATAGCGCTTGTTCTGTAGGAGCCCCTCCGGAATCGGTAACACACCCCTAGTGAGCGCAGTGATATTTGAGGGATGGATCCTCCCTTGACATGGATCTCGGCTGAAGTGTTATATTTGGAGATGGATCTTCTCCAAAAGGCGAGATTGGCCTGTTTCCTCGGTACTGAGCGATTGATGTCAGCGATGTGTATACGTATTCTGGGATGGATCTTCCCTTGGACGTTGAGCTATATATAGTACCGAGTGGTTGTGAGATGTATCATTATCTGCAGATGTATCTTCTCCATAGGGATGGGTTGGCCTTCAACACTATTGAGTGATTTCTTTCATATGTGTATATATTCTAGGATGGGTCTTCTCTAGGCGAGGCGATCCATATACAGTACTGAGTGGACAAGTATTTGAGAGTGGGAGCACATTGTGCATTTCATACAGTTGATGCATTGGCATGTAAAATACATTAAGTTATATATGTTAAATTGTTCGGAATTGTACTTGTCTTATCACTTTGTGTTGTCTAGTTTATTGTAATCATGCCTAAATTTATGTACACTGATTCTATTATAAATGTTGAGGTTTAGTCTGTCACTACCTCTCAGCCCACAGTTTGGGCTTGTTAGTTACTGAGTTGGTATACTCACGTTACCTCCTGCACCTTGTGTGCAGATTCAAGTATCCTAGGTCACGATAGTGCCAGTTGATCATTTTTTGCAGTTCATCTTCGGAGAGAGCGAGGTACCTTCTTAGCGATCGCAGGCCCGCCTTTCTCCTTCCCTATCTTCATTTGTTTATTTTGTTAGTTATTTCCCAGACAAATGTTGCCTTGATGTATTTTGGTACGATTGTAGTACGGCTCATGACTTAGGGACACATGATGTTGGGATTTATTTTAACAGTATTTTGGGTTCAATTTTATCTTTTATTTTGGTTTCTCTGATGAAAAAGATTAATATTCATATATTGTTATGATAGAAATCAAATTGTTTAGGAGTGTAGGCTTGCCTAGTTCCACGATAGGTGTCATCACGACCGGGTTGGTTTTAGGGTCGTAACACTAGTACCACAATATGCGCCATCACGACTTAGTTGTTTGGGTCGTGACAGAGATTATAAGCATTATGCTATTTCAAACAAGTGAGGAGTAAATTCGTGAAGGTGAGAGGATAAGGAAATCGAAGATAATGAATTTTCGTCAAAGTTTGACATTTTGGGATAAAATGCGGCCCGAGCTAAAACACCCGATATTAATGGACTACTACCATAAAGTACCACATGACCATGATAGTAAAGTGTATAAGGTGTGCTAAAAGTGAGTAGTATTTTAAGTAATTTGAGATAATTCTTAATTATGTGGATGGTTGGTTAATTATTGGATTAGTGGGGAATTATCAAGTTAATTAAGATATTGGTTTAATTAAGATTTTAGATAACTCTTGAACATGTGGCAGCCATAAAGAGCCCAAAGAATGACTCATCATTTATATGCTATGTTGAATAGGTGGCCACAAACCTCAAAGTTAAGGGATTACTATACACAAGTTTAAAGCAAAATACCTAAGCTTGCAAAAAGGTTACGGCTTGTTACGCCCCACAGTATTACGTCGATGTTATGCCCTGCAGTATTATATTACAATGATATTACGCGCCACAATATTATATTATGATGATGTTACGCCCTGAAGTATTATATTACGACGATGTTATACCCTGTAGTATTGTACGTTGAAATTGTCGTATGATAATTGACATCAGTTCAAGGAAAGTATGTTTGGAGATTGTAAGTATTATGCTATTTCAAACAAGTGATAAGTAAATTTGTGACGGTGATAGTGTAAGGGAATCGAAGAAAATGAGTTTCGCCGAAGTTTGACAATTTTGGATAAAATACGGCCTGAGCTATAATACCCGATATTTATGGACTAGTACCATACAAGGTCCACATGACCATGGTAGTAAGGTGTGTAAAGTATGTTAAAAGTGATTACTATTTTAAGTGAATTAGGATATTACCTAATTATGTTGGGAAGGGGTTAATTATTTATTTTAGTGAAATATGTAGAAATTGAAAAATATATTTGGTGAAATATTTAAGTGAGATTTTTTTGTATTACTATTAGGGGACATCATCCACATGGGATATAGAAACGTGGCATCAAATGAACTTTTTAAATAAGCCCAATAAGTGACTCTTAATTCATGTACCTAGGTGGGACAAATAGAGGATTTTTATGGCTAAGTCATCATTCAAGTGGGGCCCAACACCACATTAATAAAAGGCTTCCCTAATTCAATTCATAAAAGGGAGATTCTATGTTTGCAAAGTGACGGATGAGACCCACAAAAGTTCATACGATACTTCATAATATTATAGCACCTTGAAATTGAGATTCTAAGGGAGTACGGTAAAATCTTTCTCAAGAATATCATACGGATTTTTCCCTATTTTGATCCTCTGTTACATGTTTTATCGCGATGGACCGGTTGTAGAGGGATTATCAAGAAAATCGGCTCAGGTATGTTAATGATATCCCTTATTTCTTTTGGCATGATCTATACGATACAAACGAAACGAGCAAATGCACAATTTCCATAAATTACTCTATTCATATAAGTACTAGAGAGGCTTATGTTCTTGATTCCTCTTGTGTCATATTATTCTATCATCTGTTCATGGGTCTCAGAAAATACGTAAGTTGATAAAATTTATTTCATGATATTAATCAAAGGCATAATAGTCTTATGACGTTCTGAGAGATTTTATTGACGTACTTCTCATGCATTGCATACTTTTACACTTATACATTGACCCATGACCAGATGGCATTATATACGTGTATATATATATATATATATATGATTTTGCCCACAGTGGCCAAGATGATATGATGGGATGCCCTCAGAGGCTTGATGATGTTATGTATACATATACCCATACATGTTATGGCATATATATGCATATGCATGACATTATAATATTAAATGATTCAAAAAGTTATTCAAACATACATGTTGAGTCTTTTACTGCATGTTTCTCTCATGTCTATTGTTTACTTATTTTCATGCCTTACATACTCGGTACATCATTTGTACTGACGTCCCTTTTTCTTGGGGACGGTGCGCTTCATGCCCGTAGATCCCGATAGACAAGTTGATAGTCCTCCAAGTGGGCTATCAGCTCAACAAAAGGTGTTGGTACACACTCCGGAGTTGCTTATGTGGTCAGTATGATTAGGAGATGTATTGTTTAGTATGGTGGAACCCTGTCCCGACCTTTATGACATTTATGTAGTCTTAGTGTCTTGTAGAAATATGTCGTGTACGTGAAAGATTGTACGACCTTGTCAGCCTACGTTTAGTATACGAGTGATAATTTTGATCTTATAGGCCAATATGTCATATGGTTAAGTGTGTATTCATCATGCTTTACTCCGTTTCGTTTATCTATGGTAGAATGTTACAAAAAATCCGTTACATTTGTACTCGTTTGAGTAAGGTACCGGGTGCTCGTCACGGTTCATTTATTTGGGTCATGAAAAAAGTGGTATCAGAGCAGTTCTATCCTAGAGAGTCTACAAGTTGTGTCTAGTAGAGTTTTGTTTATGGGTTTGTTGTGCACCACACTTATAAACAGGAGGCTACAAGGCATTTAGGAGTGTCACTAGTTCTTCTTACTTTAGATCGTGTGGTAGAGCTCGCTTGTAAGAATTCAGATTCCTAAATTATATTTTTTTCGTAATAAGACGATACCTACGTCCAGAAAGATTGTTGGTAAGAGATATAGCTATGGAAGAGTTGAGTCAGAGGAACTCGATTTTGCATCATGCTTATGATGAGTAAATATGAAGTCTTTAGCAGATCATGTGTGTACTAAGACGTGTAAGCCTCTTGAGAAGGACTCTTAAGGCAAGAATATCTATCCACCTATATGGTTAAAGGCAATGAGAGATTCAGAAGATATATATAAGTTTCAACAAGTAAAAGAAACAGGATGAAGAAGGGTACGAGACACCTAGTTAATGAAGATTATCAGTATTTATAATTCAGGCAGAGGAATATAAGCCTTTTGAGTTACCTTCAACAATAACAGAGGTATGTACAATTGGTCATATCCATCTCATTTATTCCATATGGGGCTAACAGAAGTAGTATAAGCGAAGGACGGATATTAGGATCCAGTTGGGGTTAAAGTAACCCAAAATTTTTAATGGATTCTTTGCGTTAGTTGACAGTTCCAGATGATATTGCAAATGTGCTAATAGATCTCCTTGTGAAATACCCAAATGGTGCACTCTAAAATAGTACAGCTAGATATGAGTACTACAAAGACAGACACTAGAAGCCTAGAAGAGATAAATATTACCTTAATGTGGATCGCGCCCTTAGTAGAGCGAGAACGTTAAGCAACCCGAAGAGCCACTGGATGGAGCAAAGGGAAGCTAAAAGTAAAAGAATGTCTTATTGAAGTTTTCAGAATAAAGGGACAGACATAAATGTTAGTGGAAAATAAGAAGAGAGTCAATGAAGCATTATGAGTAAGATATGGTACATGGATGACAACGATAGATTAAAAAAATGACAGTATTACAAAGTCTATAATCAAGTGAAGGAAAAGACGAGAGGTGACAGGCCTTGATACAACAAAAGAATATAGGCCATAAAGTCATGCCCTCATTCTGAAAAATAAGTTTGTGACTCTGACATTATTACCAAAATATCAGTATAGAAGTAACCTTAAAAGCACAAGGTCATAGAGGTAAGTAACTAAGGATGATTATAGGCGAGGAAGGATATCAAAGATTCTATCGGGAATACGATGTAGTAAGCTCGCGGATTTACAAGAGTTAGAAGGTCCTCCCTAAGTACTAAAATGAAATACTAGTTGAGGATATAAGGAAAAAGGCTTCAACCTAAGCATAGTAACTTGCAGAAGAAATGGTCTTATAATAACAATCTCATAACAACATTGTATGTACTCCATAAGAAAGTGGCCTCTATCGTGTCTACAACAGGAAGAAGAAAAAAAACAAAATGTGATATTCAAGATCATATGGGTTGTACGGAATTCCAATATATGTGGGTGCTAAGATAATCTAAGTATTCATGCAATAAACGGTAGAATGACCAGGAAAAATAATTTCTTACATTTAAAGAAAGTTGAAAGGAATGGAAGGAATTATTCGAATAATGATCCAGAGTTAGTTATATTATGAACGCACTTAAGATTTCAGAGTATATTATACATGGAGCATATATGTTGACATTCATACAGCCGTAGCAGATTAGCGGTATAAGTTAAAAGAAAGAATTGAGCCCGGGTCATAGACAAAAGATTGAATTGTTAGAAGATTGTATCATTGATATTCCATAGTGTCCATGAAGGGTTAAAGTAATAACTAATACCATGAGCCGCAGATTGGAAGATAGCTTAAACCTACATAAAGGCTGATCAGAGGGAAGAGGAAACTAAAGAGTTACATTAACTAAGTAAATCAGACGTCTAATTATTGGGCCTAGAAAACTATAGGCTTTATGATTGAGAACATTGCATAATCACTCTCAATATCATAGGTACAAGAAAGATGGTACAACATCTATATTCTATAATGTCTCTACAATAAATCTAGTTAGAACAAGTACCAGTGTCATAAGAAGTCAGTATGAAGCTTCCACCGGATTGTGTATGCACCAGATGTGCAAGTATTATAATAGAACTTCAAGTTGTGGATGTGAATTATACCTATGTGGAAGGGATTTCATGAGAGAGATAGAAGACGTGATGCGATATTTTAAGGTAAGTAAGGTAAAAGGTGAACAATGCACCAGATACTCAGATGCAGAAGATTGTGAATAATATATACTTCAGATAGAGGGATAGAAGCTATGTGATTCAGTATCTATGAATGATAGAAGCGTCATTGGTGGAATATCTTCCCAACCTATGGTTTCTATGTATCTAGAAGTCTAGTTAAGAGAGTAAAAAAGAGTTAGAGACGATGTGATGTGTCGCTTGATATTCCAGAGTAACAGCAGGAAATCTATGGTGCAAGTAAGTTGAAGAACGGTTACGAGTAGTACAAATAGATATGTGTAAGTCCCAAGCTGGAGTATGGTAAAGCGACAGGGTTTTAAGAAGATAGGAGTAAGGATAAGATAGGGCGAGTGAGAAGGTGACGAGAATGGATACGTCCTCAAGATTAAGCCCATGAAAACAAGATAACTGGTGGTTTCTCTAAGTTATAGAAAGTTCAATATAGCCTGAACGAACTCAAAGGAGTCTAAGACTAATAGCATTTAGAAGAGATGGAATGCTGCCCTAGTAGAAGAATGGCGGAGTAATTGTGATAGATAAAGAATTACGTTTGGGCCTTCGGTTGAGTAATGATTTGAGGAAAAAAAATAGAAGAGGGATTTCATGAATTGTACAAGATTAAAATACCCACGTAAGTGAATCATATTGGGATGCTATGAAATATGGTTATGGAAGTATAGTATCGCCCTAGGTGGATCATTCTAATCCTTTTAGGTGTTCCCGGTGAGACGTGAGCCCTAGCAGCAGTGTTACATAAGAGGTCAAGTTATCAGTAGTAGATTATAGTTTAACATTAAAGTGAATCAACAATAGATGGATAAATGTTCAATAGTAGGAGGTGAGTTTAGGCCATCATTTTTAAGATGAACAATAATGAAAAAATATTAAAGGACTACCTAGATGCAGTAAAGTCATACACATGGATAACAGAGCATAAAATAAGATATAACAATAGTCGTAACTTCAACAAAGTACCGAGCGAAGAACTTCAGTATACCTATAGATGCATAGAGAGACATCTTATCAAGCTCTATATATGTTTACAAAGTGAGGATTAGAAATTGGCTAAAAGCTGAAGAAAAAAAGGAGAGAAGAGACGCATACGCACATTACAAGGTCAGAGTCATACATGCTGCATGATAGAAGGTAGCAACAGTTACGAGATTGGAAGGACTCTGAGAGTACTAAAGTATTCGGAAGACATAGGTTATGAAAATGATAAGTCCATCAGTCAACATTCGAGGATGAATGTTGCAAAGGGGGTAATGATGTGACACCCCACAGTAAATGTCGATGTTATGAACTGCATTATTATATTACGATGATGTTACACCCCGTAGTATTATATTATGACGATGTTATACCCTATAGTATTGTACGTTAAAATTATCGTATGATAATTGCCATCAGTTCAAGGACATGATTATTTGGAGATTGTAAGTATTATTCTATTTCAAACAAGTGATAAGTAAATCCGTGATGGTGAGAGGGTAAGCGAATCGAAGAAAATGAGTTTCTTCGAAGTTTGACAATTTGGGATAAAATATGGTTTGAGCTATAATACCCGGTATTTATGGACTAGTACCATATAAGATATCATATGACCATGGTAGTAAGGTGTGTAACGTATATTAAAAGTGATTAGTATTTTAAGTGAATTGGGATTTTATCTAATTATATTGGGAAGGGGTTAATTACTAATTTTAGTGAAAAAGTTAGAATTTGAAAAATATATTTGGTCAAATATTTAGAAAAGATTTTTTTATCACTATTAGAGGACATCATCCACATGGGATATAGAAACTAGGCATCAAATGCCCTTCTAAATAATCCAAATAAGTGACTCTTACTTCATGTACCTAGGTGGCATAATTATAGGATTTTTATGGCTAAGTCATCTTTCAAGTAGGGCCCATAACTACATTAATAAAAGGTCTCCATAATTCAATTCATAAAAGGGAAATGCTATTTTTGAAAAGTGACGAGTGAGAGCCACAAAAATTCATACGAGACTTCATAAATATTATAGCAGCGTGAAATTCGCTTCTAAGAGGTCAGGTAAAATCTTTTTCAAGAATATCATACGGATTTTCCCTACTTCGATCCGCCGTTATGTGTTTTATCGTGATGGACGGGTGTTAGATGGATTATCTAGATAATCGTCTTATGTATGTTAAGGCAATCCCATATTTCTTTTGGCATGCTCTATGCGACAGAAACGAAACGAGCAAATGCACAGTTTCCATAAATGAGTCTATTCATAGAAATACTAGAGATGCTTATATTCTAGATTCCCCATGTATCATATTATTCTATCATTTGTTCATGGGTCTCAGACAATATGTAAGTTGATAAAGTTTATTTCATGATATTAATCAAAGGCATAATGGTCTTATGAAATTCCGAGAGATTTCATTGACGTACTTCTCAAGCATTGCATTCATTTATACATGTATATTAACCCATGACTAGATGGAGTTATATACGTGTATATATATATATATATATATATATATATATATATATATATATATATGGGATATGGGAAAAGGATGCGTGTAACGACCCCACCGGTCCTTCCATGAGATTAGCCATGTCTCCCATGTTTCTGATTTATCATAAGTTGGTTAGCCTATTTATGTTGTGTTTGGTCAGTTGGTTCAGGTTCAGAGTGGTCGTGTGAGAACTGAGACAATTAGTCTCTTAAAGTAGCTTAAGAGTTCAAAAAAGTCAACTGGGAGTTGACTTATAGGTAAACGACATCAGAATGTGGATTTTATGGCTCGAATAGCTTCCTTGGGTGATTTGGGACTTAGGAGTGTGTTCGGAATGATGTTTTGGTATACGGTGAAAAATTAGGCTTGAATGGCGAAAGTTAGTTTTTGGCGATTTCCGGTCTGCAGTGGAAAATAGGCTATCAGGGTTGTTTCGGCATCATTGGCAAAATTTAGAAGTTCCAAAGTTCATAGGCTTGAATTTGATGTGATTTTTGTGTTTTGCATTGTTTTTGGTGTTTAGAAGGCTCGACTAAGTTTTAATGATGTTATGGGATATATTGGTATGTTTTGTTGAGGTCCCGAGGGCCTCGGGTGTGTTTCGGGTGGTTAACGGACCAACTTTTGGCTTAAAAACTGGGCACATTTTTGCTGGTGTAAGTTTCTACTTTCCTTCTACGCGATCGCGGGAGGATCTTTGCGATCGTGTAGGCCTAGCTGGTGATGGCAGGATTTTTATTATATGCAATTGCGTGGTGGAGGTCGCGATCACGTGAGTGTGAGGTTGTTGTGCAGTGCGACCGCGTGGTGTTTTTCGCGTTCGCATAGAGTTGAAGGGCGCGTGAGTGGGCTGAGTCTTTGCTCTTCGCGATCGCGTAGAGTGGTTTGCGATCGCGTGGGTTTATGTCCTGCTGAATCACGATTGCGTGTGAATGTCTGCGATCGGGTGGTGTAATTTGATGGGGCAGCAGATTTGTTCTTCGCGGTCACGTGGGAGCTTCCGCGATCACAGTGAAGAAAGAGGCCTGGGCAGACAGTTTTTAAATTCTAAATTCGGGGGTTCTTGGCCATAACTTGTTTTTCCATTAGAGTGCTCGGGGGAAGGAGATTTTGGATGAGATTTTCAGTGGGATTCTTGTGGTAAGTGTTCTTCAATCATTTTTGGTTCAATTTCATGAATTTGTCTTCATTTTCACCATGCAATTTGAGGAATTAAAGTAGAAAAGTATGGAAAAAATGGGAGGAAAATTTGGATAATTCTTTTGGTGATTTGAGTGGGCAATTGAGATCGGATTTTGGTAAATTTTTTATGCGTAGACTCGTAAGGGAATGAGGATTCTAGTTTTGTGATTTTTATAGAATTTTGAGACATGGACCCGGGGCTTGGGTTTGGCCAAATTTCGAGAATTGTGTCTAAATTCATAGTTTTCGATTGGGTTTTGTTCCTCTAGCGTATATTGGTGACGTTAATCTGGTTTTTGTTAGATTCAGAGCATTTGGGAGCCAATTCGAGGGCCAAGAGCATCCCGGAGTAGCTTTTGGGCTGTTTTGAGCTATGTAACAATTGTTACTCTAAATCTGAGGGCATGAAACCACGGTATTTGATATTATTTTGATAAATGAGGTGACGCACATGCTAGGTGATGAGCGCAGGGGCGTGCACCGATAGAGATTGTGACCTGGTCCGCCCCGAGGTTGTCGAACCCTTAGGAAAGTCTCACATTCTTGAATTCTTGTCGTGTGAATCCATTTTCTTCAACCAAGAGCATAACTCTTGAACTCCTTCCATGTATTTGAACGCGCCTGAGAGAGCTTGGTATCAGCTGTGCATTGATGGCTTGTGACTTCCATGGATGAGATGTGATTTTAGCATGTTGATAATGGGCCAGTCTGGAGGACTTGAGGCCGGATTTTGTCTGTGGCTTGAGTGCTGAGATTTTTTTGTGTGAGCACATGTATATGGGAACTTATATGTCCGTTAATGTCCTTATTGACGGGACTTTGTGGCTGGATACCTTTGTAGTGTGTGTGATTTGATGGTTAGATGTGTTCAAACTGTGATTTGTGATAAAAGGAGTGGCTGGGAATGTGGCAAGAACTATTGAGTGTTTGATTTATGTCTTGATTTGGTATATGACTTCGAGTTGTGAGTGTGTTGGAAGACCTCTCATATTCTTTAGTTGTGGAGCGAAGCGGATCTTTCTGTTGAGTTATGAGTTCTTGTTGATGTATTTTGGGCTAATCGTTTTCCCAGCAGAGTTTGTGTATTTTATTATCGGTGTATTCCATCAGTATTAGCACTCCTTTGTTATTGTATTCATTGATGGCATCCTGGCGTATACGCGTAGCAGGGGTAGCATATTCCTATGTTTCATCATATTTTACCTATTTTCTTGATATGACCCGTGAGTTTTCAGTTACATCTGTTCATGTGTCGACTCCGGTGGGCGATACTATTTATTGCGGACCATGTGTATCGGTCGTGTGTGATATCTATTGGGGGTCTGGAGACCCGAGTGGTCCTAATGTCACTCAGCATGGTCGATTTTGATGTGATATTGGGCATAGATTGGTTATCTCCGTGTCATGATGTTCTTGATGGTCACGCTAAGATCGTGACCTTAGCTATGTCAGGATTTCAGAAGGCTGAGTGGAGAGCTTCTTCTAAGTATGTGCCTAGCAGGGGGATTTCCTACCTGAAGGCTCAGCGTATGGTTGAGAATGGGTGTTTATGGTATCTAGGTTTTTTTAGGGATATTAGCGGTGAGGCTCCCGCTATTGATTTCGGTTCCTGTGGCCGTGACTTTCCGGACGTGTTTCCTGCAGACCTGCCAAGCATGCCACCTGATAGGGACATTGATTTTGGTATTGACCTGGTGCCAGGCACTCAGCCTATTTCTATTCCACAATATCATATGGCACCAGCGCAGCTAAAGGAATTAAAGGAGCAGCGCTAGGAACTCCTAGATAAGATGTTCGTTCGGCCTAGTGTGTCACCTTGGGGTGCACCCGTGTTGTTTGTAAAGAAGAAGAAGGATGGTTCTATGTGCATGTGTATTGATTAGCGGTAGCTAAACAGGGTTACGGTGAAGAATCGATATCCCTTGCCTCGTATGGATGACTTGTTTGATCAGTTGCAGGGTGCCAGGGTATTTTCCAAGATTGACTTGCGTTCCGGCTTTCATCAGTTGAAGATTCGGGGGCCAGACCATTCGAACACTTCTTTCACGACTAGATATGGTCATTATGAGTTTCTGGTTATACCATTTGGGCTGACCAATGCCCCAGCAGCCTTTATGCACTTGATGCACCGTATATTTCGGTCTTATCTGGATTTTTTTGTCATCGTGTTTATTGACGATATCATGGTGTATTACCAATCTTGGGAGGATCATGAAGAGAATTTTGAGAGCTGTGCTTCAGACCTTGAGGGAGAAGAGATTGGATGCAAAAAAATTTGAAGTGTTAGTTCTACCATTAGCTTCTGGTTCTTATACCGCATACTGCGATTCCTCGAGGGTAGGCGTTGTTGTGTTTAGATGCATAAGGGTGTAGTGATTGCGTGTTAGTTATGATGTTCGAAAGTGTGAAAAGAGATATCAGTCTGAGGCTAAGCTGGCAGGGGTATCTCCTGAGGGATGTCCAGGGGTGTCTGATCCTTATGTTGTTCGGTAGTAAGTTCTCTTCTACAAATAAATGATATATGTTGTAGTTGAGTTTAGATTGCTTCTTGAAGTTGGCATGACTATTACAATGGTGATTACGAGATTGCAGATGACTTGAGCTGTTAGACGGGTTGTGTTATTATGGGCATTATGAGTTATTGTTTGTCTTGATCATTGGATTTGAGTCAAGTGGGGGAGTCTCTTAATGATAAGTTGATTGCACGATATGTGCTGTATGGGCTTCAGTTCGGGGTATATTGGTAGATCAGTTATGACGGTCAGAGGTGGAGTCTGGGAATGACTCAAGTAATAGAAATTCTTCAATACAGGTCGTAAAGTACTCTATTGGGTAAATGGGTTCTATTGAATGATTGAGTATTAGGGATGTGTTATGTATTCGAGCGGTGGTATTGAGATCAGATATAGTAATTTGTACGATTCATTGACTTCGAGACTGAGATTTCTCATAAACATGTTATTTTGTGGTAGTGAACTGTGAAGATGCGAGCAAAGCTAGTCGGATGTTAGTATGTACCATGATTCAGTCATTGTGAACTTTTCAGAAAGTTATCTATATGTTGTGGGTGACCAGAATTGACTCAGGGTTATTGGTAAGCCCGTATGAGTGTGTGTTCTGCACCGAGTCGGAATTGCTGACTCCAAATTTCTATTGTTGAGGGACGTACCATTTGATTGTGATTGAGTTTAACTTGTTCTGGGGCTGATCTATGAGCTATCGTTCGGTGTTGCAAGGCGTGGCGATTGTTAGTTTTATGCACTTACGATGCGAGTTTATTTGGGCTTTGAGTAAGGTATGTAATTGGGTATTGTGAGGTTGAGACGTGTTGGTTATGTCCTTCCTAATTCGTGTGGCATGGTATTGTTTGATTTCCCTGTGGTTATGGCAATACACTTTGAATACTGGATGTCAAATTTTTAATAGTTATTGATTTTGAGCGAGGTGGCTTGTAGTATTTCATGTGGACCAGCGTTTGGATGACACCGTGCAGTGTAGCGAAGATTATATAGGGGTATGACCTTTGGTATTGGATTCGTGTGTTTTGATTTTTTACGATTTGTGACAGGATTTTAGCATGATGTTGTGATTGTAATTGTTAATGGAGAGATAATCCTCCCGTGTGAATCTTTCATATAATTTGATTACCTTGGGATGTTGCTATTGAGTGCATGAGTTTCACATGTTATGGCCTTGAATTTTATCGATGCGTCATGTTATTAGAGTGTTCGTGTTGGATGAGGAGAGGTCATTGGAACTAGAACGAATATTGTCATAATTGTCTACAACATAGTTGGAAGGATAAATATCGGGGGTCGGCTTAGAAATCTGCTATAATTCCTGTTTGCCAATGGGGAGCTTCATGTCTGACTTATCCTACAAATGGTTGCCAGTTTTCACGTTTTTCTTTCATCATCGGCAGTATATGAAAGTGCTAGAGCGAGGCATCTCTTGATAAGAGGTTGTGTACCGGTATTGGCTGTTCTGAGCAACTATTGTGAATGAGAGTTATCGCTATGGGTGTTTGAGTCATGCGGTGTATTATGTGATTTCATCTGGGGTGTGGATATGGCTTGATTTAGCGTGTTCGGACTTACTCAGTTTATAGTTGTGAAAATTTGATCTTGTAAATCATTTCAGAAGTGGGAATTTGGTTCTAAGGTTTATGGGTCAGGTTGGATTTCGGGATTTTAACTATGTTGTGTTATGTGACCTATATGGGATAGGGTGACGTGGTATCACCCCCGAGTATGTGCATGGTAGGCTACACGGAAGCTCGATGGTGTTGGAGAACAACTCTTGGAACGTTTGAGGACGAACGTATGTTTGAGTGGGGGAGGATGTAACGACCTGGCCGGTCGTTCCGAGAGTTTAACCCCATTTCCCCCGTTTCTGCTTCATTATATGTGGTTTAGCTTCATTATGTTGTGTTAGATTGGTTGGCTCGGGTTCGGAGTGATTTTTGGAGAGAAATGAGACACTTAGTCTCTTATCATGGTTCAATGTGGAAAAGTCAATCGGAAGTTGACTTATTGGTAAACGACCTCGGAAAGCAGATTTTATGGTTCGGATAGCTTCGTTGGGTGATTTGGGACTCAAGAGTGTGTTTGGAATGTAGTTTTGTTGTCCGGTGTAGAATTAGGCTTGAATTGATGAAAGTTAGTTTTTGGCGATTTCCGGTCGGCAAGGGAAAATAGGCTATCGGGGTGGGGATGGAATTCCGATAGTTGGAGCAGGTTTGTAATGTCATTTTGAATATGTGTGCATAATTTCAAGTCAATCGGATGTGTTTTGGTTTGATTCAGCATCATTGGCAAAATTTAAAAGTTTCAAAGTTCATAGGCTTGAATATTATGTAAGTTTTAGTATTTATGCGTTTCTTTTGGTGTTTCAAAGGCTTGACTAAGTTTGGACGATGTTATGGGATATGTTGGTAGGTTTGGATGAGGTCATGGGCCGCCTGGGTGTATTTCGGATGCTCAACTGGCACTTTCGGTCTTTGGGAGATTGCTAGTTTTCTGGTGTTTTGGCAGCAGCGATTTATGCACTGCGATTGCATGGATTCATCTGCGATCGCCTAGAGTAAAATATTAGGTCAGGCAATTTGTTCTATGCGATCGCGTAATAAGTATTGTGATTGCATAGGTTGGGCAGGTGAAGCAGTACGGTCACGTGGCCATTTGTACGATCGCATAAGGTATTCTGAGGTGCGTGTATAAGGTGGACTGAAGGAAATCGATGAGGTGCGTGTATGAGGTGCGTGTATTCTGAGGTGCGTGTATAAGGTATTCTGAGGTGCGTGTATAAGGTATTCTGAGGCCATTTGTACGATCGCACTGAAGGAAATATTAGAGCTGGGCAGAATGTTTTAAATAGCCCTTTCTTCAAATATTTGTCTATTTTCTTCCATTGATGAGCGGGTTTGGAGGACTCTGAGAGGGTTGGAAGAGGAAATCGAAGGGAAACACTTGGAGGTAAGATTTTCAACTTCATAACTCGATTATATGTTGTTTTCTAAGTAATTAAACCAAAACATTTCTGGATTTAAACCCAAAATTGGGGAGGTTAGGTGCATGGAATGGTGAAATTTCTTTGGTGATTTGAGTGGGCAATTGTTGTCCGATTTTGATGTTCTTGGTATGTACAAACTCGTGGGAGGATAAGGATTCTTGTGATGTAAGTTTTATCGGATTCCGAGACGTGGTCCCGGGGCTCCGGTTTTGCCGAATTTCGACAATTGTGTCTAAATTGATAGTTTTCGATTGGATGTTGTTCCTTTAGGGTATATTGATGACGTTAATCTGGTTTTGGTTAGATTCGGAGCTCTTGGGAGCAAATTTGAGGGGCAAGAGCATCGTGGAGTAACTTTTGGGCTGTTTTGAGGTAAGTAACGATTATAACTCTAAACCTGAGGGTATGACTCCCTGTTAATTGATATTGTTTTGGTAAATGATGTGATGCATATGCTAGGTGACAAGCGTGGGGGCGTGCACCGATAGGGATTGTGACTTGGTTCGTCCCGTAGCGACTATTAAGCTGCGTATTTGATTTGAAACCTTGCTACATCCTGTCTTTCAGAAGTTTATACTTATTTATAGGCCGTGAGCCATGTTTGGGGCCTTGTGCCAACCTGTTTAGACCCTCAGGGGTATTCTCCATGTTTGGGGCCTTGTGTCGACCTGTTTAGACCCTCAGGGGTATTTTCCATGTTTGGGGCCTTTTGCTAACCTTTTTAGATCCTCATGGGTATTTTCCATGTTTCGGGCCTTTTGCCAACCTGTTTAGACCCTCGGGGGTGTTTTCGATGTTAGGGTCCTTGTGCTGACCTGTTTAGACCCTCAAATGTATTTTTACACTATTCTTACACCATCATGATAGAACATATATGAACTCATTCAGGTTTACCACTTGTTATTTTCTCTGTTATCACACTACTTTGAAACTCTGAGAAGTATTTTGGGCTGAGTCCCATGAGTTGCCCGAGTGGCTTGAGAGGATGACTGAGTCAGGATGAGAGCCAAGTATGTGAGTATAGTTATGGTTCGGGCTGCACGCCGCATCAATATATATGTAATGAGGCCGAGAGCTGAGTATGTGAGAGTAGTTATGGATCGGGCTGCACGCCGCAGCAATATATATGTTATATATTGCATATGGATCGGGCTGCACACATAAGCAATATATATATTATGTACGACCAGGTTGCACGCCGCAGCAATATGTATGTATCATATGTTAATTGGGTTGCACGCCGTAGCAATATACATTATGTATGGGTCGGGCTGCATGCCATAGCAATATATATTGGATCAGGCTGCACGCCGCAGTAAATATAGATCTTGGGCTGAAGGAGCCCCTCGAGGAGTCTGTACACCCATAGTGAGCGCAGTCGACTATTATATGGATCGGGCTGAACACCGCAGCGTAAGTTACATAGATCCGGCTGCAGGCCGCAGCAATATACATTATATATGGATCGGGTTGCGCGTTGCAGCAATATATATATATATATATATATATATATATATACGTATTGGAGCGGGCTACACGCCGCATGTAACGATCCGGCCGTTCGATCCGAGAGTTTAGCCCATTTCCCCCATTTTGGCTTCATTGCTTGTGTGGTTCATCTCTTTTGTGTGGTGTTGGTTTAGTTGACTCGGGTTCAGAGTGGCCGCGGTGAGAATTAAGGCACTTAGCCTCTAAAATTAGCTCAATAGTTGGAAAAGTCAACCGGGAGTTGACTTATAGGTAAACGACCTCGCAATGCAGATTTTATGGCTCGGATAGTTTTGTTAGGTGATTTGGGACTTAGGAGGGTGTTCGGAGTGTAGTTTTAAGGTTCAGTGTACAATTAGGCTTGAATTGGAGAAAGTTAGTTTTTGGCGATTTCCGGTCAGCAATGGTAAATAGGCTATCGGGGTCGGAATGGAATTCCGAAAATTGGAGCAGGTTCATGATGTCATTATGGATATGTGTGCAAATTTTCATATCATTCGGACGAGGTCTGGGTAGTTTCGAATTTCAGAAGTTTGAGTATCTTTAGGCTTGAATCATGGGTTGATTTGATGTTTTGATGTTAATCTAGGTTTTTCGAGGGTTCGACTAAGTCCCGGTGACCAGTTATGACTTGTTTGTATTTAATGTTGGGGTCCCTAGGGCCTCGGGTTGAGTTCGGATGGGTAACATCATGATTTTTGGCATTTTGGAGTTACTGGTGCGAAACCTTCTGGTGTTTCCGCACCTGCGGATGGGGGACTGCAGGTGCGTGCCCGCAGAAGCGGATCAGGCTCCGCAGATGCGGAAGTTGGCTGGGTCAGCAAAGGTCGCAGGTGCGAGACTTTGATCGCCCCTACGGAGGATTGGTCGCAGGTGCGGAAGTCCGGACTTAAGTCATTTTCACAGGTGCGCACCTGGGACCGTAAGTGCGAGAAAAGGACCGCAGGTGTGGTCATCGCTGGGCAGAACCTATAAAAAGAAACTTAGCAATTTTTGCCATTCTTTCACAATTCTTATTTGGGTTTGAAGCTTTTGAAGGGTTTTTGAACAGGGAATCGATAGTTCTTCATTGAGGTAAGGATTTTGGATTTAAAACTCGTTTATATGTTATTAAAGTTCGGATTAGTGGTGGAAATTTGGGGAGAAACAGTGCTAAAATATGTAATTAGGGCTTGTGGATTAGAGACCTTTGAGGGATCATTTGGACTTCGATTTCAGTTTTCTTGGTATGTATAGACTTGTGGGAGGATGAGGATTTTTGTGGCGTAAATTTCATCGAGTTCCCATATATGGGCCCGGGGTTCGGGTTGACCAATTTTAGGATTTTTGAGTATTTTGATAAATTTCGATTAGGGTTCGTTCCTTGTCATATTATAATGATATACATCTGATTTTTGGTAAATTTGGAGCACTCGCAGGACGAATTTAGAGGCAAAGGCACTACGGAATAGTATTTTAGCCGGTTTTGAGGTAAATAACATTTCCAAACTTGGTTCTGAGGGTTGGAAACCCTGAGCTAAATGATTTCTGACTATAATCGAGGTGACACGCATGCCAAGTGACGGGCGTACGAGCGTGCACCGATTACACCGCTTAGTGATTAGTCCCTGATGTTATATGTGCTTCTGTTAATGTGGTAATTGTGAACCTATTAGAAATCATGTCAAGTATAAATGCTAGGCTTCACGCCGAAAATGCTGAGACTCGAGGGGTCGTATATTACTGTCTCATTTTGTGATTATTTGATTTCATATACATAGTTCTGTTACACCATATCACTTCATATCTCAGTCTCAGTATTGTTAATTATATGCGTGCTTATCATTGTTTCGGGCTGATGGATGCATTTGTGATCCATGTGAGTGAGACTGGAGAGTAATGACCGAGAGCCTGTTATTGAGATAGTTATGAGATCGGACTGCACACCGCAACGATACTTAAATCATGCCTTCGTTGGCTTGATATAGCGCTTGGGCCACTAGGGCCCCTCCGGAATCTTTACACCCCCAGTTAGCGCATTGATGTTGAGGGATCGATTTGCCCTGGGCATGGATCGGGTCCGAAGTGGATGTGATGTGAGGGATGGATCGTCCCTGGACACGTATTTTGTCTGAGTGTTGTATTTCGGAGATGGACTTTCTCCGTGGGGCTGGATTGGCATATTTACTCAGTATGCAGTGACTACGGTCACCAATGATTACGTACATTATGGGATGGACTTTTCCCTGGGCCTGAGAGCCATATACAGTACTGACTGGACTGTTATGTGAGGGTTGTGAGCATTATGTGCATATCCACACTGGTTTCATACATATATTTTTTTATGGTGGCATGTAGAGTATACTGGCATACTTGGAATATTTACTCATTCTGATAAACTGTTAGCATGTCTAATTTCTGTATATTGTTTATTGTAAATTATGAGTTTTTGTCCGTCACTACCTCTCAGCCCATAGTTTGGGTTCGTTACTTCTGAGTTGGTGTACTCACGTTACCCCCTGCACCTTATGTACAGATCCAGGTACACCGGGACTCGGCAGTGGATATTGAGCAGCTGTTAGATTTTTCATTGGAGTTGCCGAGGCAGCAGCTGGCGACCGCGACCTCGCCTTTTCTCTTCCTTATTCCACATGTTGCGCTTATTTTTTGACTATGTTGTCTACTTCTTCATTCTTTGTTTTAAGATATAGTAGCTCATGACTGAGTGACACCGGATCCGGGGTTGGAGATTTTAATTTTTGTTTCAATTATAGTTTTGAAACTTCAAACTCTTAGTATTATCAATAAATTCGGGTAAAATCACATTTTTACTGGAAATTAAACTTAGCTTAGAAATAAAGGGGCGGCTTGCCTGGTTCTACGACAGGAGCTATCACGACTCTAAAATCGGGTCGTGAAAAGATGGTATCACAATGCTAGGTTAAATAGGTCCCACCAGTCATGAGTAGGTTTAGTAGAGTCTTGCGGATCGGTACGGAGATGTCTGTACTTATCTTTGAGAGGCTGCCAAACCTTTAGGAAAAATCTTACATTCTCGAACTCTTGTCGTGCGAATCCATTAATTCAACCTGAAGCGTAATTCTTTGAACTCCTTTCATGTATTCGAACACGCACGTGAGCCCTCAGTATCACCTGTGCATCGATGGCTTCTGACTTCCATGGATGAGATGTGATTTTAGCATGTTGATAATGGGCCAGTCTGGAGGACTTGAAGGCAGATTCCGTCTGTGGCTTAAGTGATGAGATTTCATTGTGTGAGTACATTTATTTGGGGACTTATATGTCCGTTGAGTGTTTGAATTCTGTCTGGAGTTGGCATATGGCCTCGAGTTGTGAGTGTATGGGAAGAATTCTTATGTTGTTTTGTAGCAAGTTCTCTTTTACTAGTAATTGATATATGTTGTAATTTGAGTTTAAATCACTTATGGGAGTTGGCACGGCTATTGCAATGGTGAATGCGAGGTTGGAGAAGACTTGGGATGTTTAATGGTTTGACTTATGTATGAGATTATGAAGGATTTAGTTGAATCCCACAGCGGGATATTGTGGCAGTGATAGTATATGGGCATTTAGAGTTATTGCTTTTTTTGATCTGTGGCTTTGAGCCTAGTGGGGGAGTCTGCTAATGATTAGTGGGTTGCCTGATCATGTGCTATATTGGTTTCAGTTTGGGGTACACTAGTGAATCAGTTATGACCTGTAGAGGTGGAGTCTTAGAAGACTCGAGTAATGGAAAGTTTTGGATACCGGTGGTAATGTACTTTATTGGTAGATGGGATTTATCGAATGATTGCGTGTGGGTTACTTCCTGGGATGTTCGTTTGCAAATGGGGTCAGGTCGTTGGATCTGTTTGATCAGTTTAATTGAGGTTTGTGTAGAGTGGATGACTCTCAAGAACGGTTCTGATGGCTTCAAGGTTTATATATAACTGTTGGAAATCTTCAAGATGTGTAATTGGCTAGAACTGAGATTTATGTTGGAGGGTGTCACGACTTGTGGCATTTCTACATTATCATGTATTCTTCATATCAGTATCAGGAAGGTGAAGGTAATGGCGTTAGATTCGCAGTAAGTCTCTTCGTGGTAAGTTTTTTGAATAAGGTGCTTCTAAGGATATTCGAGATAGTATTCAGCGGCTTATGAGATTTAGACTGTATGGTCTTCTGCTTGGGTCTCGTGTGGTGAAACTAGGTTGAGATTTGCAGTATTATGAAAAGGAGAATTATCAATTCGAGGGTTAGTCAGAATGAACTTGGATAAATAGGATAGGTTTGTAGTGGGTCGGATCGGCATGGTAAGGGATATGATTAGTTCTTTGGGTACTTATGAGGCAATGTGTTTCTACATGTGTTTCCTAGCAATTCTCTTGGGTGTTAGTGACCTGCGTAGCGTGGTTGAGTTAGAAGGATTCAGTTCTGACGGTTTGGTGTTGTACAAATGGGATTTGAATAGTTTCTGATGATTTCTACCACGGTTAGAGATGTGTATTTTCTACTGATGTGAGGAGCATGAGAGGCATAGTGATTTTGCTTCTAGATGGGATCAAATGCAAGTTCTTGGCTAGTTGGGTACGTAGTTTCTTGTGGCTCGGAAGGGGCTATGAAGTCTCCATATTTATCATAGGATGGCATGATGTATGTGGTACGTTGTGTAGAGCCGAGATTTGCATGTGCGAGTTCCCGGTTCAGTTATGGAAGGAAGGTCAAAATTCTTAAGCAGCATTGGCAGTTTCAGATGACTAAGTAAATTATATCTACTGGTGGCTTGAAGTATTTCATGTGGACCAGCGTTTCGATGGGGTCACTCATTGTAGAGGTGTTTTGTGGAGGTATGATCCTCGGTGTCAGATTCGTGTGTTTTGGTTTTACGATATGTGGCAGGCTCTTAGCATGGTGCTGGGATGATAATTGTTAATGGCGGAACAGTCCTCTCGTGTGAATCTTTTCTATGATTTGAGTACGTGGGATATTACTATTGAGTGCACGAGTTACACAGGTTATGGCTTTGGGTTGTATTGATGCGTCATGTCATCAAAGTGTTAAAGGGCATTGCTTGCTAAGAGGATATGTACTAGTATTGGGTTGTTTTGAGCGGCTACTGTGATTAGGAGTTATCGCTATGGGTGTTTGAGTCATGCGTTATATTATGTGATTATACCTTGGGTTACGAATAGGGCTTGATACAGCGTGTTCAAACTTATTCAGTTTGTAGTTGTTGAATTTTGATCTTGTAAATTATTTAAGAAGTGGAAAAATTTGTTCTAAGGTTTATGGGTCAGGTTGGATTTCAAAATTTCGGCTGGGTTGTGCTATTGGACCTATATGGGATAGGGTGACGTGGGATCACCCCATATATATGTGCATGGTAAGTTTATTCGGCGGTTTGATGTATTTTGGAACAACTGTTGGCACATTCGAGGACGAACGTTTGTTTAAGAGGGGAGAATGTAACGACCCGGCCGTTCGTTCCGAGAGTTTAGCCCGTTTACCCCATTTTGGCTTCATTGCTTGTGTGGTTCATCTCTTTTGTGTGGCATTGTGTTTGTTGACTCGGGTTCAGAGTGTCCTCGGTGATAATTAAGGCACTTATCCTCTAAATGAGCTCAATAGTTGGAAAAGTCAATCAGGAGTTGAATTATAGGTAAACGACCTCGGAATACGTAATTTATGGCTCGGATAGTTTCGTTAGGTGATTTGGGACTTAGAAGGGTGTTCAAAATGTAGTTTTGAGGTCCGGTGTAGAATTATGCTTGAATTGGCGAAAGTTAGTTTTTTGCGATTTCCAGTCCGCAGTGGAAAGTAGGCTATCGGGGTCGGAATGGAATTCCAAAAATTGGAGCAAGTTCATAGCGTCATTCCGGATGTGTGTGAAAATTTTCATGTCATTCGGACAAGGTTTGGCTAGTTCAGGCATCGTTCGTGAATTTCAGAAGTTTTAATATCTTTAGGCTTGAATCATGGGTTGATATGGTATTTCGATGTTAATCTGAGTGTTCCAAGGGTTCGACTAAGTCCGGGTGACCAGTTATGACTTGTTTCTATTTTTGATTGGGGTCCCGAGGGCCTTAGGTTGAGTTCGGATGGGTAACGACGTGATTTTTGGCATTTTGGAGTTGCTGGTGGGAAACCTTCTGGTGTTTCCGCACTTGCGGATGGGGGACCGTAGGTGCGAGCCCGCAGAAGCGGACAATGCTCCGCAGATGCGGAAGTTGGTTGGGTCAGCAAAGGTCGCAGGTGCGAGACTTGGACCGCACCTGCGGAGTCGCAGGTGCGGAGGATTGGTCGAAGGTGCGGAAGTTCAAAATTAAGTCATTTTCGTAGGTGCGCACCTGGGACCGCAGGTGCAAGTCCGCAGGTGCAAGAAAAGGACCGCAAGCGCGGTCATCACTGGGCAGAACGTATAAAAAGAACCCTTAGCGAATTTTGGCCATTCTTTCACCATTCTTATTCGGGGTTGAAGATTTTGAAGGGTTTTTGAAGAGGGAAATCGATAGTTCTTCATTGAGATAAGAATTTTGGACTTAAAACTTGTTTATATGTGATTAAGGTCGGATTAGTGGTGGAAATTCTGGGAAAAACAGTGTTAAAATAGGTAATTAGGACTTGTGGGTTAGAGACCTTAAAATGGGAAATCGAGGGGTCATTTGGACTCCGGGTTTAGTGTTCTTGGTATGTATAGACTTGTGGGAAGATGAGGATTTTTGTGGCATAAATTTCATAGAGTTCCGAGATGTGGGTCTGGGGGTCGGGTTTGACCAATTTCGGGATTTTTGAGTATTTTTGATAAATTTCGATTAGGGTTCGTTCCTTGGCATATTATAATGATATACATCTGATTTTTGGTAGATCTGGACCACTATGAGGACGAATTTACAGGCAAAGGCACTATAAAATAGTATTTTAGCCGGTTTTGAGGTAAGTAACGTTTCCAAACTTGGTTCTGAGGGTTCGAAACCCCGATCTAAATGATTTATGACTATAATTAAGGTCACACGCATGCCATGTGACGGGCGTGCAGGCGTGCACCGAGTATTTGTGGCCTGGCTTATCCCATGACACCGGTTAATTATTGGTCCCTGATGATATCCGTGCTTCTGTTAATATTGTAATTGGGAACTTGTTAGAAATCATGTTAAGTATAAATGATAGGCTTCACTCCGAAAATGCTAAGACCCGAGTGGTCGTGTATTACTGTCTCATTTTGTGATTATTTTATTTCATATAGTCAGTCCTGTTATAACATATCACTTCATATCTCAGTCTCAGTATTGTTAATTATATGCATACTTATCAATTTTTCGGGCTGATGGATGCATCTGTAATCCATGTGAGTGAGACTGGAGAGTAATGACTGAGCGAGGACGAGAGCATGTTATTGAGACAGTTATGAGATTGGACTGCACACTGCAACGATACATAAATCATGCCTTCGTTGGCTTGATACAGCGCTTGGGCCACTAGGGCCCCTCCGGAGTCTTTACACCCCCAGTTAGCGCATTGATGTTGAGGGATGGATTTTCCCTGGGCATGGATCGTGTTCGAAGTGGATGTTATGTGAGGGAAGGATTTTCCCTGGGCATGGATCATGTCTGAAGTGGATATTATGTAAGGGATGGATCGTCCCTGGACATGGATTTTGTCCGAGTTTTGTATTCCGGAGATGGACTTCTCCGTGGGGATGGATTTCCTTATTTCCTCAGTATGGAATGACTATGGTCACCAATGATTATGTACATTCCGGGATGGACTTTTCCCTAGGCCTGAGAGCCATATACAGTAATGAGTGGACTGCTGTGTGAGGGTTGTGAGCACAATGTGCATATCCACACTGGTTTTATACATATATTTTTTTATGATGGCATGTAGAGTATACTGACATACTTGGTATATTTACTCATTCCGATAAACAGCATGTCTAATTTATGTATATTGTTTATTGTAAATTCTGAGATTTTATCCATCACTACCTCTCAGCCCATAGTTTGGGTTCGTTACTTTGAGGTTGTGTACTCACATTACCCCCTGCACCTTATGTGCAGATCCAGGTACACCGAGACCCGAGACCCGGTAGTGGATATTGAGCAGCTGTTAGAGTTTTTATTGGAGTTGTCGAGGTAGCAGCTGCCGATCATGACCTCGTCTTCTCTTCCTTATTCCACATGTTGCACTTATTTTGAGACTATGTTGTCTACTTGTTCATTCTTTGTTTTATGATATAGCAGCTCATGACTGAGTGACACCGGATCCGGGGTTGGAGAGTTTAATTTTTGTTTTAATTATTGTTTTTAAACTAAAGACTCGTAGTATTATCAATAAATTCGTTTAAAAATCACATTTTTACTGGAAATTGAACTTAGCTTAGAAACAAAGGGGAGGCTTGCCTGGTTCCAGAAAAGGCGCCATCATGACTCCGAAATTGGGTTGTGACACCGCATCATTTGTTATATGATACCTGATGAGTGAGAGTGTTGAGTGTGAGCATTGACTTATGAAAGTAGAGTCACGACAGACTAAGAGGCTTGCCCAAGAGGCTTTATTGGGAGAAACATTGTGCCTGAGTGGCTTATATTTATATGAAACTACTGGTTTCACTTTTCTTTACACCGAGTCTCTTGATAAATTTTGACTAATGTTTTTTTACGATATTTTAAAATGCAAAACTAGAGTTCTGAAAAATCTTTGGTAAATGTGGGCTCTTGACTTGATCTATTACCTTTACTGTTCCTTATTTTATGAAGCTATAAAGCTTAAATTCTCGTCAGTGCACTCATGTTTTTAGATACTTTTGTTACTTACTGAGTTGGCATACTCGCGTTAGTCTCTGCACCTTGTGTGCAGATTCAGGTACAAGGGCAAAACGATAGTTGAGCTACCCCATTGGAGCATTGTTCGGAGATTGTGAGGTAGCTGCTCGGCGTCCGCAATACTACTCTTTCTCCTTCTTATTCTATCATTTGTACTTTACTTTCTAGACTTGTTGTAGTAGAGGATTTGTATTAGATTGTATCGTCTCATAGATGCTCATGACAGTTGACTCCAGATGTGGGGACTGTGTTTAGATGTTCTAATCATTTTTATTGTTTTGAAAGGCTTAAGAAACATAACTATTATAAAAATTCGGATATTTGATGTATTAAATGGAAAATAATTTCATTATTTTCTGTAAATTGGCTAGCCTAGTATCACGATAGGCTCCATCACGGCCAGTTGTGATTTGGGGTCGTGACATGCAATTTGTTTCCACATGGTTGTTCGGTGATCTATGCTCTATGTCTTTACTACTAGTTGTATGATTAACTCCTTAATCCTATTAAACTCTTGAAAAGGGTTATGTGCTCCTCTTGCTATATGTTTCACTATATGTATTCTGTATGTCCTCAATTCTCAATACCCCTGTGTGAATTCTGTTAATGTTGGAACTGTTGGTTCTGTAGCTAATCAGGTTGCTTACTGATTTTTCAAAAAAATGTTTACATCGTTTTCACACTGTTTTACTAACTGGTCAGTCCTTATTTTTAGAAAACTTCTTTACTTATTGAATTATTTCAGTGTTGTTTTCTTGTCAAAACATTTTCAAAACTATGTAAAGCACTCTCACTTTACTCCTAAAGCCCTAGGTTCTGCCCCTCTACTGCCTTGGGATCTTCTTGAGATCCCTTTGTACTCTGGCACATTGGGGCTGGCCCTTCCATACTGCACTTACTCAATCCCTGTTATGAAAGTCTAGGTGTGAGCACTGCTCGGAATCCTTGAGGTCCTTACGGAACTCTGACACACCTGGACACACCACTTGCTATGAAATCCTTTGGCATTTGAGATCATTGAAGGCCTGGCCTTACCAGGTTTTCCTTGGGCCTATTTCAGGCTCCCTATAGTTCGATTTCTATTTCATTTATGTAATTTATTCATTGGTCTGTAATAACTATTTGTAAACAAATATTTGGGTGGCTAGTGAAAAGGGGGAGGGTAGCTGTATGATCTTGTTAATGATACTGGGTAGAAAGCATGTTATAGGTTTATATCATGTGAGTTCGCATTAGAATCCATGTCCTAGGGCTGATATGCTCATTTACTTGCAAATCATATCAAACCTGCATTAGATATCCTGTTCTTAGAGCTTCACGTTTACTGCTTCAGCATATCACATATTTCCAATCCATGCTTTAATGTTGCACAAGTACTCTCACTTAGAAATCCTGCTATTAGGTTAATGAATAACTTTAACCAAAAAATCTGTCACTCGTGTGTGCATTTAGATACCATGTTCTAGGAATTCTGTTAGCATTCCTTTGAATACACCTAGTTTAATTAAAATAAGTCACTGATCCTGAAGAGGCATAAAAACAGTCTCGCATATAGAACTATGTTTTTCTGAGTATAACTGGTACCAATCTTTCATTTTCAAATCTGTGTCACCTAGAATAGCATGTGCAGGTTAAATAACTTCAAAACTGTTTAAAATATCTTGTAATTGTTACTACGTACAGTCCTACGCCTAGGCAAGCCATAGGTAATTAGTCTCTACATAAAATTGGAAACTGTATTTTTGATTGTTTACTGCTAAGTCTTACGGGACATAAAATCAGTAGGCAAACTGATTAGGAACCTGCCATTGAGTTTGTGAAACAGTGTTGCATATTCTGTATATTAATGTTCACCTAAACATCCTATCCTAGGACGCTTTCTAAAAACTGCATGTATTTATGTTTGAGACGTGATGTTTTTTTTCTATATGTGTGGAGGTAAACATGAGCCTTTTAATTATTTTCTTTCACTTACTTGCTGGTCCTACCTGTTATTTGCTTGTCGCCTAGATTTTTCCTTTTTAAATACCTTAGGGGTTGTCTAGAATTTCCCAGATTTAGAGGTCCTAAAACTTCTCCGGGACCACAAGGAAGGGACGGGTAACAACACGCTTAGATCTCGCTAAATAAAATTCGCTTAATAACCACTAAGGGGTGGGGTAATGGGTAGAAAAGGATATGATGACCCGTGCACAATGCAATGTGTAGCCCCTAATCGAGGAGTGGTTATCGGGCATTGCATGGATATGATCCTATATGATAAATAACTTAGGACCCCTTTCACCCATTTACATATGTGAGCTTAGACTGTTAATCTGTTAAAGCCTTTATCCTTTTACATATATGTGCTTAGACTGTCTATTTTATACTTGACTGATTCACAAAGTAAGTTTGGCCGGGACCTACAGTTATGGACTTCTAGGGGTGCCTAACACCCTCCCCTTGAAGTAACTTCAAGCCCTTACCAATCTCAAGTTATACAATTAGTGTTATAAATGACCCGTAATAGGTTCCCTAACGCACCTTAATTCGTTAGGTGACGACTCTTAAAATTCCTTACATCCCTTTCCCAAAAGAAAATGAATTGTCCCAATAATGTCAAAAACCCTGAGTAATCCGAAAGGAGAGGGAAAATGGAGGCGCGCCAACCAGCCTATGTTTAGTATACGAGTGATAATTTTTGTCCTATAGGCCAATATGTCATATGTTTAAGTTTGTATTCATCATGCTTTACTACGATTCATTTACCTATGATGGAATGTTACAAAAAATATGTTATATTGGTACTCGGTTGAGTAAGGTACCGTGACACTGCTGAAGCTCTCAATTCCAAGAATATCTTTACTTTACTATAAGACTTCTAATTCACAAAGAAACGTGAATTAGAATTAAGCAAACTAACTTATTTTGAGGAAAAATTTCATACAAAGTTACACAAGGGGATTTGCAATTCTAAGAGGGCACGGTACAATATTTCTGAAGAACATCATATGGATTTTCTCTTACTTCGATCCGCCGTTACGTGTTGTCGTAATTGACATGTGTTGGAAGGATTGTCAAGAGAATCAGCTTATGTATGTTAAGGCTAATCCCTTCCGTCATTTTGGCATGACCTCGTAACTACACGAGGTTGATAACGAAGCATAAAAAGAAGTTCGTACTCCCGAATTTATATACATTATCCTAGTGCCATAAGTTACAGTATTCTCCTTTATCAGGACTTTTTGTTCAATTGAGTATTATCTTCTTCCAATCAAGAGAGCAGAGAATCTATATATAGAGTATTACAGAATTTTAAATTACCATCGAGCTATAATCGATGGGCAGGCCCGTATTGGGCAACCTCTGATCAAATGGTAAGTTATATACCTAGCCTACTATGGCCGAGCGTCTATGAGCGAGCCTAGTTGGCGGAGATACAGATCCTAGTATGGCCGAGAGCGTATGAGCGAGCCTACTAAGATAGAGCAGTTATATATATATATATATATATACACTGAGCCTTATAAGGCCGGACATCTATTTTACTTACTATATTGAGAGAGTTGAGTCAGTATCACTAGGTGAGCATATCTTCAGATTATCTTTAACTTTCAGTTATTATATAATCAGTTCAGTTTCATCTTTCAGTATATTTCATTACATACTCGGTACATTATTTCGTACTAACATCCCTTTTTTGGGGGCGTTGCAGTTCATGCATGCAGGTTAAGGTAGAAAAACGGGTAGACCTCCTTATTAGGTGTTGCCCAAATTCAGCTTGATCGGTAAGTCCAATGCCCTTCGGAGTTAACGGGTTTAGAGCTTTATGTACATCTTATGTATATATTTATATATGTTATGAGTAGGTCGGGGCCCTGTTCCGGTCACAGTATATCCATTAGTAGAGGCTTGTAGACATATCCTATCAGTTAGTGCAGTATGTTGGGCTTGTACGCCTTTTATGTTTACTTTGTTGGTTTGCCAGTTGTAGTAGTTATGACGGCCTTGTCGACCTAGCNCCCCCAGGTTCTTGGTGTGACATTGATTGCCTGACAAAGACTTCAGGTACAACTGCTCGGTATTCATAGCCCTGAGATTTGTATTATTCAAGTTGATCGTGCACTTGTGACACCAGTTTTTGAATTGTATCTAGACATCTCTATTATTGGGGTTATGTCATTCTATTTCAATTTATTTAGTTTCTTGGTTTTTATTTAATCTTAATTGTTAAAAATGGCTTAAAACTATTTTCACGTTAGTTTGTCTAGCAAGTGAAATGTTAGGCGCTATCACAATTTCGAGGATGAGAATTCCATGTGGTGACAATAAATAACTGAGTGTCCAAGATCAAAAGGAAATGAATTCAATCTCAAAGTTCAAGAGTCTTAAGATGTAATAATAATGTCATATATGACGGCTGGAAATAAGTGCAACCAAATATTCATAGTACAACATAGTATCTTCCTTTTTAGAACTTGAGTCTACGGCATAATCCGTTTGCACTAAGATAATCCTTCACTCCATCTGTAGGTTTAAGTGTTTTTTTAATAAGATTGGAAAAAATTATAATTACTAAGAAACAATTAAAAGTTACAAAATAAATTGATAGTGATTTCTCTGTAATTAAGCTAAGTACCCGAGCATAAGCTTCCAACTCGTTTTGTGTTGTAATGAAATCATTCCTTAACCTGCTCAAGGTTTGGGAAAACCTGAAATGACGCCAATTAATTATCATTTTTTTATGTTAATAGTATAATGGCAAAACGATCATAATTTTCCATTAATTAATATTTAAGATGACAATCATTAGAAAGAAATTGTTACAAGAACATGCAAATTAACGTAACAACGTAACTTTTGATTATTATGTCATTAATTGTTGTTACAATGTAAGTCATATATCTTGTATATACATTTTTAGCACTTAACCATGGTTAAGTGATATGCTATTTCACTTGAATTCGTCCATTCTTAGGGTTAAGTATGTAGTTAGGGGTAAACACCCGGAACCGGTAAGTATTTATCGTGCCTACTGTTTGACATTTTTAAGTGCTCATCGAACGAGTAGTTGATGAAGCAATACTCCTCCTAATTTATAATTTTTGCACAAATATATTTTTAACTATCCAATTAATCAGAAAAAACTATTTGTTGATGAAATCAAAGGAAACTTTTAAACGTCACGTGTTTTTAGTGTGATCAGTATGAGAGGTGACCTTAATTAATAATCTTTTTACATATTTTAATAAATTTTTACATGTACTTATTGCAAATATTTCTAATTGTAATTGTATTATTAGAGAGAAAGAGTTATGTTTAATGTTGTTGTGTTGTTTTGAGTTATAACGTTATATCAATATTTCACATTAGGGAGAACCTAAATATCTCAAATTATGAATTTATCAAGAATTCACAAATAATACGAGGTACCAATAAATTCTCAAAAGTTTACTTAATCATTCACCAAACCCTGAATAATGATAAATTAAGGATATTTTTAAGTCAAACTACACATAAAAATAATCAAAAAAAAAAAAAAAAAAAAAAAAAAAAAAAAAAAAAAAAAAAAAAAAAAAAAAAAAGAAAAAAGAGTTCAAACGATTTAGAGATAGATAAGTAGCTAGATTATATTCTACCTTTCACCTATATATACTGAAATAATATTTTAGCTTTTTTAAAGATTTCACTTATATATACCGAAAATGTAGAGAGAAAAATGACAACATCAGTGTAGAAGCATCAAACTCAGATATTTATTGATGTAACAATCATATAGTAATTATTTTAACTACCTAAATTAACATAGCTTAAATTGATCATTTAGGGTAACTTTGCATGGGTGGCCAAACACATATTCCTTCACAAAAGCAATGGGATACATTTAAGGTCATTTGAAGGAAAATTTACAACTTGTTATTATACTTCCAACAATCGTAATTTGCACTTATAACGAACCATTTCCCGGATGGATTGAAGGAGTAAAGTAAGTATGTGAATTGATATTTATTATTATTATTATTGTTTGGCTTAACATAGTTTGATTTAGCTTGGATAGATTTGACTTGGTTGGGATTGAAGTGGCTTGGCTTGGCTTGGATTGAGTTGAATTGGCTTGGTTTGGTTTAGTAGATTAGTTTGACTCATTTGGTTGGCTTTGGCTGGGCATTAAACAAAAATAGATAGGGAAAAAACTTTTTAGGTAGAGACGGATAAACAGTTTGTGGTTGGTGGTATTTACTAAAAATCCCCAATAAACATTTCCTTTCTAAAATGCGGTAGCCCAAGAAAGGAAACAATAATGATTTGATAGGTCATTTTATGTTTTAGAATCAAATTCTGTGTTACGAAGCCACAAATATCTCATTTTAGCCTTCCTCGATTTGTGTGTGTAGTCCGGGTGTTCTTCCTAAAGGCTTATATGATAAAACGGGTAAAAATAAGAATTTTACTTTAAAAATTAATTTGAGTTGACTTCAATCAACATTTTGAGCAGACAGACCCGAATCTGTATTTTAACAGTCCTGAAGGCTCCGTATCGTAATTTGGGGCCTGGGCGTATGCGCAGAATCGAATTCGGAGGTCCCTAGCTCGAGTTATTGATTTTTGTTGAAATTGAAAGTTTGAAGTTTAATGATTTTTAAGAATCGACTGATGTTTGGTTTTGTTGATACCAGGTCCGTATTTTTGTTCCGCAACCCGGTACAGGTCCATTATTATATTTGTGACTTCTCTGTCAAATTAGGTGAAAAACAGAGTCGGTTTGGCGTGATTCGGATGTTCTGTTGTGAAAATAGAAGGTCTAAAATTTTGATGAAAATTTTCTTTGATTTGGTGTCTGTTTCGTAGTTCTTGGTGTTATTTTGGTATTTTGATAGCGCGAGCGTGTTCGTATATGGTTTTTGGACTTCTGTGCATATTTGGTTAAGATCCTCGAGGGCTCGGGTGAACTTCGGATAGGCTATAGATGTTTTGGAACTTAGAAAATCGGTTTTTTTTGTGCTTCAGCTGGTTTCTGGTGTTTCCTTCTTCTCGTTCGTGACAGTACTCTCACGAACGCGAAGAGTGAACTGAGGCAGGGTGGATTTTCCTCATCACGAATGCTATAACTGGGTCATGAACACGGAGCAATTGGGGCCTACCCTTCGCGACAAGCTTCTCGCGAACGCGTAGTTTTAAGGACCTGGAGGAGGGGACAGCCAATCTTCTACACAAACGCGAGCATTGGCTCGCGAACGCGAAGGCTAGTGGAGAGCAGCCTTTGTGAACGCAAAGGAGAACTCGCGAACACGAAAGCCACTTGGGCTGCTGCACATCGTGAATGCGGCAGGCGCTCCGCGAACGCGAAGAAGGCCTGTCGCCCAAACTTTAAAACATTTCAAAAACGAGATTTCTCCCATTTTTCATAACACTTCAATTAGAGCTCCCATTTTTCATAACACTTCAATTCATAGGTTTGTACTCTTTAACTCATTTTCTTCCATTTCTGACATCACCCATTAATCCTAGCCCTAATCTTTGTTCTTCCATTGTAGAAAACTAGGGATTTAAGAAGAATTGGGTTTTTTTATTTATAAAATACGGATTTAGACCTCAATTTGAGGTCGGATTCCGAAACTAATTACATAATCGGGCTCGGGGTGTGAATGGGTAAATGGGTTTTGGTCCGAACCTCGGGTTTTGACCAAGCAGACCCGTGGTTCATTTTTGACTTTTTGGGGGAAATTTTGGGAATTCTAAACATACGCATTGTAATTGATTTCTTTAGCAGTATTTGATATTATTGAGTGAAGTGTGGTTAGATACGAGTTGTTTGGAGGCGGATTCTAGAGGAAAAGTTGTGGTTGAGCATTGAGTGATCTGTGGAGCGAGGTAAGTGTTGTGTCTAACCTTGACTTGAGGGAATTAGGAACGCTCGGACTAAGTGCTATGTGAATTTCAGGTGAGCGGCATATATGCGAGGTGATGAGTGCTTATGCGCCGCCAAGTTAATTTTTTTCCCTGTTTTCACGTTCTTCCTTACTTACCTATTTCCTTGTCTTAATTCTTATATGCTCTAAATGTGTTTCCATGCTTAATTGCTACCTGTTAGTCAATGTCTTCTCCTGTTAATGATGTTATATCTTTTCATAGCTTCCTGATCCCCTGCTATTTGTTCAATTTGGTTTATTTGCACCTTCTAGTGGTAAATTTCTATACTGGTCTCGCTATGTAGTATTACTTATGCAGATTCTCATGTTGTACAAGGTTTCCTATTTGGTTCAGTTTGATATTAAGGGATTGTAAATCCTTTCCGTGATTTTAATTATAAAGGCATATATATATATATATATATATTCATTCGTTGTTGTTAGTGATGTTAAGTTGAAATAAGGGAGGATTATGTGATGTTCGGTGGGATGGAATTTCTTGCTGCAATAATGATGCGAGACTAAAATGCATAGTTTAACATGTGATATACCGTACATTTGAGGTGCATTAATGATAAAAATACACTTATTATGTTCTTAATAGAGTTTATTTTATATGTAGGTGAATTGGAGATGGAAACGGAGCTAAAGGGATGCAAATACGTCGAAAAATACGAGAAAGGAGACACCCGGGCGATAGCCGGGCGACAGAGCCCTACAGCCTGACCCTACCCTGGCGTTATCCAGGCGTTAGGGCTGAAACGCCAGCCCGGGGTTCCCAGTTCGGCCAAATCCGACTTTTGACAAGTTTAAGTGTTTCCCGGTTGAAATACAAGTCTCCTACATTGTTAGGGTTCGCCCTAAACATATAAACAGACACCAAACAACACAACTTGGAGAAGACGGAGGAGATTCGGAAGGATTCAACAAGAAAACACCATAGAAGTGACAAACATTGATTTCTACANAAACTTATTCATGGTGATATTAATATATTTTGGTTGATTAATCTCTCTTTGTTTAACTACGTTCTTATTGTAGTTGATTGAAAGAGCTCTTGATTAACTCATCCTATTTATTATGTATCTACTTGAGAGAGAGTGCATATTTAGGTAGTTGTTTGAACAACACCACTCCCGGACTATAGACGAAAGTCATAACCGAGGGTTTAGAGGTTAGGTTAGAGATAACGATACCTCGGGAGCAATCTAAAGTGAACTGTATTGCGATCTAGCTAGTGTAACTTGAAAGAGTGCATCTAGTAAATTATCATAATTACTTGAGAGAGATTTATGATTGTTAGAGCGTTCATGATTGATAGATATAGCCAATTAAAGTATAAGAAATATCCAAGGAAGAATTCACCAACGGGGGAAACCATAACCGTAGACCCTTCTTTATCATCGTTTACCTTATATTGTTAGTTAATTATTATTGTTAGTAGAATTAGTTAAACAACACAAATTGATATTCAAAAATCTTGAGAAACTTGATTAAACAACAGATTAGTATTTTACAGATTAATTGATACGTAAATTCCTTGTGGGGTCGACTCTGGGCGTAATACCCCTGATTATATTTGCAACGCCCGCTTAGTCTTCTACAAGACATAGTTGAGCATGATAAAATTTTGGCGCCGTTGCCGGGGAATTAACGGTATTATCAATTGAATTGAAAGAAATAAGAAATTCTGAAACATAGTCAATTTTCTTTAAAATTTTCATTTTCACATTGAACGTTTAACGTTTGCTAAGTGTTGCAGGTGCATGCCTAGAAACTCATCGAGGACTGGTGAAGTAACTGAACCCTTATCAGATCCTGAGAAAGTTTTCAGGACCATAAACCGGTCCAACCGCAAAAGCAAACATCAACCACAAATTGAACAAATGGAAACCGACATGGAAGATCAACACAACTGGAATAATCATAGGGATGATGTGGTAGACCCAATCGCTCAAATAGGGACAGAGGCCCCTCTATATGACTGGGCACAACCCACAGCTGAGAAACTGGCCACAACGATATTGGTTCCTCAAATACAGGCCGAGTCCTTTCAGATTACAAATAATATACTGCACTTATTGCAGAACAAAGGGCTATTCTCAGGGTCGTACATTGAAGACCCCCAGCAGCATTTAAACAACTTCCTGTCAATTTGCAAAACTCAAAGGCAGCAAAACGTTACTCAGGAGGCAATAAAACTGTTGTTGTTTCCATTCTGAGTGACTGGTGCTGCCCAGACTTGGCTTAACTCACTCCCCATCAATTCNACTCAGGAAGCAATAAAACTGTTGTTGTTTCCATTCTGAGTGACTGGTGCTGCCCAGACTTGGCTTAACTCACTCCCCATCAATTCCATTACTACATGTTAGGAGTTAGTCAAACAGTTCCTGAACAAGTTTCATCCACCCAACAAAACTGCTCAACAAATTGATGAAATCTTGAGCTTTAGACAGAAACCAGTGGAAACATTACAAGAGACATGGGAAAGATTTAAGAGTATGCTGGTTATCTGTCCACATCATGGAATTCCAGAGAAAATGTTGGGGCATCATTTTTACATGGGTTTGGCTAATACTGTGAAAGCAAATGTCGATGCTTCAGCTGGTGGAGCATTCCTGAGCAAATCATCAAGAGAGAGTCGAATCTTACTTGATAAAATGGCACAAAATTCAGAATGGACAACAAGGAATGCACCAATTACTCCTGTTGTTCATTTAGTGCCATTCGATCCATCTAATACAATTGCAGAGAACGTGGCCACCTTGATAACACAAATGAGTATACTTACTAAGAGGGTGGAAGAATCAGGACAAAAACAGCAGGTGCACATCGTTGACACAACCAATGGGGGCTTATGCACATCTTGCATTAGCCAACCACTTGGTAATCACTGGAATACAGAAAGTCATCACTCTCCTTGTCCAGAAAATATGAATTATGTGTCAAATTATGGTAGCCAGAGACAAGGGGGGTAGAACTGGGGTCAACAAGTGCAACCATATAGGCCACCCCACCAACAAAAAAACAGTGGAAATATGAGCGTCAGGGCACCGCAAGGTAATGCAGCACCATTTCAGAGGCCACAGGGCTATAATCATCAGAATCAACAACAATCTTACTACTCTTCTCAGCAACAACAAGGGGGAAGGCAAGAAGATGGGTTTTCCAGGTTAGAAGCTATGATGGAGCATGTAATTGGGTCAAATGCAAAAATCAGTGAGAGAGTAGACGTTCATGATGCAGCTATAAAAAAATATTGAAGTACAGTCGGGGCAGATATCTATGGCAGCGAACAATCGACCTCCTGGAACATTACCTGCAGATACCCAGATAAATCCTATTTACCAGGTTCCAAGGCAGCTGATGGCAGTGACTTTTCACAGTGGCAGAAAATTAAATGTGGATCAGGAAAGAGCTCATGAAAGCAGGCAAACCGAAACATTGATACCCATGCAGGTTTAATTTGATGATTCAACAACCTTGACTAAGGAAATAGTGCAACCTAATGAAGAAGAACCCAGTGCACAGATTGAGACTGAAAAAGAAGTAGAGATGACTCAGAAGGTAGTAGTTGAGGTCGTGGCTGAGAAGAAAATTCCCAAATCACTGGGAAAAAGAGACCACCAGCTCCATTCCCTCAGAGGCTGGCTAAATACCAAAAGGATGAACAGTAAAAGAAGTTTTTGGACATGCTAAAGCAGATACAGGTAAATATTCCATTTATTGATGCATTGAAAGAAATGTCTGGGTATACTAAAATGATGAAGGAATTGATGTCTAGAAATGTTGACTTCCAAGATTTAGCTATTGTCACCCTTACTCAGACTTGTAGTGCGGTAGTGACACATACTATTGCTGAGAAGTTGTCTGACCCAGGGAGTTCTACAATTCCTTGTACCATTGGCAATTTCTCTTTCACCAAAGCTCTATGGAATTGGAGGCCAGCATTAATCTGATGTCGCTGGCCATATATAAAAGACTGGGAATTGGTAGAGCTAGGCCCACATCCATGCTGCTGCAATTTGCTGATACGACGGTAAAGAGACCGTCGGGTATTCTTGATGATGTCTTGGTGCAAGTGGGAAAGTTTGTTTTTCCTGCTGATTTTGTGATATTAGACTGCAAGGTAGATGTGGAAATTCCCATAATCTTAGGAAGGCCATTTTTTGCCACCGGCAGAGCTCTTATTGATTGTGAGACTGGTGAACTGAAGATGAGGCTTAACAATGAAGAAATCACTTTCAACGTTCAGAAATCTATGAGGAAACCCAGCCAACTTCTCTCTGATTGATGTTGTGAATGTGA